>JAUMHA010006457.1:7369-21128 GCA_032359765.1 Saxidomus gigantea
GATGCATTTAGGGAACCAGCAATCTGTCCTTTACCATCTATGTTTGCAGCTACCATTCCTCCGCCACTTGTACCATTTTTGTCATGATGAACGAATCCAGCTCCTGAAATAGTCGAATTCCCTATTTGTGCTGATCCGCTTATCCCTGCATCAATGGTTCCATCAGAAGATGCATTTAGGGAACCTGTAATCTGTCCTTTACCATTAATGTTTGCAGCTACCATTCCTCCGCCACTTGTGCCATTTTTGTCATGATGTACATACCCAGCTCCTGAAATAGTTGAATTCCCTATTTGTGCTGATCCGCTTACTCCTGCATCAATGGTTCCATCAGAAGATGCATTTAACGAGCCAGCAATCTGTCCTTTACCATTAATGTTTGCAGCTACAATTCCTCCTCCACTTGTACCATTCTTGTCATGATGTACCCAGCCTGCTGCTGATATATTTGTTGATCCAATATTCATATTTCCATGGAAACCCGCTGAAATTTCGCCGTCCGTGTTACCTTCCACAAAACCTCCAATACTTCCAGCCTGGCCGAACTGGGCTTCAACACCTAACCCAACTGTAAGTTCATCGCCATTTCCTTCTACAGATAGGTCTGTTCCAATTGTGTTTCCGTCACCTAAATCTACATCAGCTCCAACTTTAACACCCCATTCCCCTTGATCATTTGTATGAAAACCGCCATCAATATCTACGTTTCCAGCCTTTACCCCGAGATCAATACCCCCACCAGACACATGGCCATTTCCGTCAACTTCTAAAGAACCTCCTAAATGACCTAAATCGTTTATACCTAGATCTGCAGATATCTTACAACCATCTGAAATATTTAAATAAATCGGTAAATATAATATACAAAGCAAATAAAACTGTTCTCGCGCATACATGTATTCTGGAACTTTATAACACCATTCTATGCATTTCACGAAAATAAAACTTTCTGCTATTTCACAATTGACAAAAACATACCGCCGCTGGATCTTATCTGGCGTTGATGTTGTTGCTTAAGAAACGTCAGCTTGTTGAAAATGTTAAGTTCCGGTAAGCATCGACCATCAGAATCGCATAAATAGGCAGATAACGTCAGCTGAAATGCTTTGCCAATTGATATGTTAACGGACGTCGCATGTGAAATAATCATCACATCGTAGGTCGCCAGCATATTCGAGAAATTAAAGTGTTTGTAATGACCTGAAGTAGACAAATGTACATGTATCATATCTCTTAATCCGAAAACGGTTTGTTATTTGTTTATCAATGTTTCGAACTATATGCTGACACTTATACTAGAATCTGAGCAAAAGTTACTCTGCAACATTTAACACTTTTATTTCCAATGAAGTTCATTGTTGTCTTAACGAAAATGAGACAACATTGTATTTATTCCTTATTTACTGTGTAATTATGCAATTATATGATATTATAATTACTTGACCAGTGGTGCATATTTTGTGTAACTGATATATTTCTGAAACGTATATAAATTTGTTACACTTTACTTTACACCTGTCTCACTAAATTTACTTTAAATATTTCAATCGTGCTAAGTGTTTGTTGTTGTCTTTTATTTAGTTTGTACAATACAGTCATGAAATATTTCTGATTAAATTAAGTTTTGAGATGAAGCAAATCAAATGTATTATGCAGCTATATGTAAAAAGTCGGAACAGCATACAATTAACTTTTCTTAATTTAGATTGGCGATCAAAGATGTTACATTTGTATAAAATGTATGTATAGTTGCAATATGATTTTATGCTGCATAAGTCTTTTTTTAGATACATTCTCTATTCTCTGACGTAAGACCTTATAAGCCAATTCGCTGGTTACAGGTGAAATAATTGGATGATGACATGCTTATCCACATGATGATAAGTTAGTAGTTGGAGTATACACTTCCTGACTTACGTTTATACTAGGGCTTAAGAAGAGCAAGGGGAATTCTCTACACTGCTCGGTCATAACGGTTTAAATAATGACCATTCATAAAAACTCTTTTACAACAAGCAAATTCAGTGAACTAATATCCACCATCAAATGAAGCATTAAGCTGGAAAAGAACAAGTGGAAAGTGTATTGCACTGACTACTTTTTCAAATTTCGCCTGCCAACTGGGGCCTCATCACTGAGGTACTATTGTTTTCTGTAAGTTACAGTCATAAAGAACAAAATTGTTGTAAGTGAATCAAATCAGTATACTATTTTCAGACAATAATAATTCTTAATTTTCTATATTTAATAACTATGTCAGAAAAGCACTACATCCCCTTAAGGGCATCATTTCTGTAAAAATCCAGTTCCTAAATTTTCCGTTTTTAGATAATACAAAGTTGATTTTTTGTGCGAAACAAAAGCCTTTTTAGAAAAAAAAGCAATTATAAAACTTCACCACCCCATTTCGGACTTATCTCTAAGGGATAACTCTTTTTTCTGCATCTTAAAGTGATACAGAACTCAGTTATTAGCTTCAGAAAACAGCCATTTCTCAGTTTCGAAAAAGTATATGTAAGGAAAGCGCTACATCCCCTTGAGGGGCCTCATTTTTAAATAAATCAGGAAGTGTAAAGGGTAGATATTAGAAAGAGTGAGCATGAAATTTTATGAGCCAATTACAATTACAATTTAGTTTTGATAACTGGCTTCAGATAAATAGTAGTTTTAGTTTTAAAATTAAATACAGAAGAAATAACAATAAAAATGGCAATCACTCTGGATTTACTACCAGTATTCGAACCTGACGCTTTTTATGTGTGCCGCGACAGTATGCTATTGTACACTTTTTAAAAGTTTCATGAAATTCTATCAATTGGATCTTGAGTTATGTCTCCGGACGGAAGGACAACGCCAAAACAATTGCCCTCCGCTTTTGGCGGTTGATAATAACAAATTTGCGTTCAATTCCACAAAGTGTAGAGGGAAAATACGAGTATAAAATGTATCAATTACCGTCGACTGCAATATTTGTAGTTGCGTTATTTTCTGTAAAAAGAACAAATGTTGAATCACTGCGTTGAAATTGTACACTCAGAGTTATTTTGTCTTTCTTAAATCCATGAGGAATACGAATTGAACAGTTTAGACCCAAGCACCCATCGCTTGGTATGCATAAATGCCCGTAGCCTGGTGCTATTCCATTCTCAAAAGTTGGACACACTGAAAAAGACAATAATTAAATGTTGCAACAATAAGTGCATGCAAAACTGTTTAATTTCCAGGTCTACAATAATTTATAAAATGAGAACTTTTGATGCTGACATATTTTTGTGACTGGATTCCGAGAGTTACTTAGTTTAAATATAATTCGCATTGTTACATATGCATGGAATTTTAGCAAATGGATAACAACATTCAATTCAATTAATAACAACACAGAAATCGGGCATATTAAAAACAAGACAATACTGAAATATTCACCGTTCCATGTAAGCATTTGAAGAGTTGTTTCCATGGACAGCTTACTTCCCTTATATGGAATGTTTAATTTGTTAAGTATCTTTCCATATCTACTAAACGCCATTGATGACATGTCGTCCAGCTGAAATCCAATGGCAGAATGATTTAGTTTTTCTACTACACCCTGTATTTCTGCTATTGACGTTTGCATTGATGTGGATTCGGCTTTAAGATGTTCCATCATTTCACCTAGTTTTTTCTTTCCAACAGTGACTGGTGGAGACTTGTCTGGTTTTAAACTGAAACAAATTAACAACGCTATTTATTTAAACTAGAAAAGAAAATATAACAACAAAATACTCAATGCTTCAACGAAGAACTAGATTAAGATGTGGATGTTGTGCGATCGTACATAGATTCTAGATGATAAACATATATGTCCTTTGTTCTAGCGGTTACGGCATCCCTTTCGTAGTCGGAGGCTGGAGGTTCGACTTCCAGCATGTGTCCCTTCTGTTATTACCGGTTAGTGAGCCACCAGCTAGAGAAGGAATGGCTACCATCAGCATGTCTGATGCCTGATTCGGGGGATAAACATGTCATAAGTCAGAAATGAATGGCCCTTTCAGTTGGGGCGACACTATAATACACAGTGTACTTTTTAAATGTATGTAAATCAGGTAGGACATACTCTGCAAATCTAAGTAAAACTTATTTTCTGAACAAAACAACAGAACAAAAGCTGTATCAGTTTACAAATGTGCAAAAGATCGTATTGAAATACCCCGTTGTTTCCTTGGTAGTTGATGCATGTGTAGTTGTTGTCTTCCTCATCTCTTCACATTTCTCATCCATCAGTTCTCTTTGACTTTTTTGAGTCATAAAAGCATTAGCAATTTCAGAATTATATTGGGATAGATAAGCAAATGCCATTGTTCCTGCAATCTTTGCCATTTGACTTTTAGGGAAGTGCGAAACAACTTTTTGAACAAACCCAGCTCCTGCCCATGCCATAGCCCGCTTGGCTAGTTCTTCAACAATATCTTCGAATCCTAGACCGCTTAGTCCTGCTTCAATTATGTGTCCTATATGTTTGAAAAAAAATTCCTTACATTCCTCTTGCCATTTTGGAAAAGGTTTGATATTGTCAACATATGAAGACGGGTCGACATATGAGCATTCGGTTGCCCCGTTCTCGGCATTTTTTCTCATTGCGACATGGATATAGGGATCAACACATCCATTTTTTCCTCTGCCATAACCAAGTGGTTGACCGGCTTTGAATTCGGAACCATTAACGGTGATAGAGTCTACCAAACCAATATTCCTTATGAAAATTGTGAACAGTTTGAAGTTTTCATCGGACGGAACAATTCGAACTTCGTCATCCTTACAAGTTCGAAACACTTTGCCGTTTACTGGGCAGACAACCTGTTTAAGTCAAAATTTAATGATTAATAGAGTTATCTCCTAACTTTGTGTAAATTATGGTGGTTACATACGGTGATAAAGACATTTCAACACTGCCGACATACAACTCCGCCGCTTGCAAAATTATTAGGTCTCGAAACGACTACTTTTTCTGCATAACCATTAATTTAAAAACTCGTTCATTTTCAAATAATGGCAATGATAGTTTTTGAAAGGGAAACTAAATAGCTAATCAGTTTTCCCTAGATATTGTTTGCTTTCAGAGAAAAATCAGCTTTACTTTTTTATATTTTGATACTTATGTGCTTGGTTTTATTCTTAAAACTTATCAATTTTACATTTATGTATGTAAAACGTTTGTGTCTAACCAAAATGAAAAACGACTCGTTATAAAGGATACTAGAGTGTCCTAAGCACCGTTAAATATAAGAAAGCAGCCATAAAACAAAGAGTTTGTGTGACAATATGTAAAACGTTTAAGCAATGTTAATGTACACACCTTTGATTTATATTCAACAATCACATCAATTCCAGGCGTGTCTTCATATCGTCCTCCTGTTATTGACGGCCAAATGCCACTTTCGCATTTCGCATCTGGTTCTCTTCTCTGAGCGGGGAATGCCACATTAAACTTCGGTCCAAATGATTTTTTTACGTTATTTTGTGTTGTTTTCGTTCTGTAATAATGATTATATTTAATATATATACCATTAAAACCTTCAAAGCATCAATTACTCCTAAACCAACTAACTTTAAGCTGTTAGTTACTATGATTTGTTAGAATTATAAAAAAATTGGTTATTTTTAAAATAGTCGGGTCAGAAACCGTTTGTAAACTAGACTATTGCTATTCAAATGTCCGTTTTCCTATTTTAAACCTTCTGATTATGCATCGCTGCATTATGTGTCAAACTCAATACATGTCATAAATTGGTTCTAACCAAGTTTGAGTCGTTTTCACTAAAAAAACAACAGAAAAAGTTTTTATTATATACTGTATATAATGTGACAATGGCATTGACATATTGGCTAAATAGCAAAGGTGATAAATTACTGGTTATGCCCAACCTCCTGATCAAGGTTGAAGATATCAAACCCAAAAGTAATTGAGTTTTGCTAATCAATGTCGCTGCGGTCATATCCTTTGACTAGCTCTCCTAAAATACAATAGGGATAATCTACCAATTTTGAAGATTATATGCTTAAGTATTTCTCACTTTATAAATCAGTTTACTGATCGAGGTCGCTACTGACCTTGAAACACTGACATCAAACGCAATAGGGATAATCAACTATTTATTTCCGACCGCGCTATCGAAACTGAGGATACTATGGTCAAGGTTCAGAATAATTGGTCGGAAATCAACATACTGTTTAAAGGTACTGTAGCACTGCCGTTCGACCAACTGACTTCATTCTCAAAAGCAAGTATGACCATCTACTGTTCATGCAAAAAGTTCCCTGTCTAGGTTTTATATCATTACCCAAAGCGATTTTTATATATTCAATGGTTATTGACCAGAACTCGTTTCAATGTTGAAGGTCACTATTGAAATAACTATTGACATACTGATATGTAAAGTAATATCAGTCTACTACTGTTCTTTGGAGAAATCGTTGCTAAGTTTTTAACCTAAAACCGACCGCTCTTGAACGTCAATGTGACCTTGACCTTTACCCAGCTGACCATATAATTAATACATGTCACTTACAAGTCCTTCCAATCTAAAATGTCTGAGAAACTAATAGCAAAGTGCACTAGATTGGTAACCATTTAACTGTACGAGGTCACTGTAACTTTGACCTTTGACGAACTGGCCTTACCCTATGCGTACAAAATGTCTGTGGAGAACCGCTTAGTATCGTCAGACCAGTATACTGATTGATTGACATGTTCTTTATATAACACCCAAACATTTTCGAACTATACTTTTCGGTATTGTATCGAAATGCAAATGAAATATACTATGAAACTGTTGCAAAAAAAATCTGAAAAACTTTGCATCATATTCGATAAACAGAAATAAGATGGACTACCAGCATACTATGACACTGGCATATCACGAAATCGATCGTTTCTTTTGAACCTATCTAAGTTTTCTTTTTACATGTCGACTTGAATTTAATCTTTTAGATCGTGTGCCTAACGAATCTATTCAGACATTAAATACTGTGGAGTAAAAACATATCACGCTCTAGCTAAGGGATAATTTTGCAGGACTTCTATCTGTACAACATTTAGTAACTGCTTATTTAAAAATAAAACACAAGCAAATTGTCACTGTGTGCAACAGGTACATTACTAAACTGGAAGTATCTCTTTCTGATCACTGTACTCATGTGTGTTATGTTGGGACAAATACAATTGAAATATGTTTAGATAAAATATTTCATGCATGACGTAGCTGAGTGGAAACCGATTATCTTCAGTGTCAAAATATGTTTAAAATCAAGTGTAAGTATTGCATATATGCCTATTTAAACAATTGTGAATCTTTTCTGTCCGGTTATAATAATTTCGATACAAAATGTGATAAAGGGTGGTTTTAGAAAAACAGACTAGTAGCCTGTAAATAAAAGGTCGTTAAAATTATAGAAAAGGCCGACCTTCCTTTTATGAGACGATTGATAAATAAACCATAGATCCATAGATTTTCTAGTGTATAGACTTAAGATGCATGTTACTGAAGAGGAAATGTATCGATTACCTAATATATAAGTCGTACGAAATTACATACTAAGAAAAGCATACACTATTTCAATTAAATCGTACCAATAATATTTCTTTTAAGTTTATGAAACTTTGCCAACATTATCACAATCTAGTTTTCGAATGACTGAGAGTATTACAGTACTAGTCGTTCTTACTCACATTTTATCTAATTCATCAACAGACAGTTTGATTTCTTGTATCTTCCTGAGTACAGCTGTGACAACATCGTGGATTTGTTGAACATCTACATTTATTTTTTTCATATTGGAAGCAACTGTTTCCATAACTTTTTGAATATCAGTTAGTCCTTGCCATATAATCTGAAAGCATATATTTAGATAATGAGATTATTGACACGAGGAAAGAGTATTAGTACTTACCTTTAATGTTATAGTAGCAATAAAATATGCATCTGATCTAGCTGTTGACCACAATGGTTCAAAGTAAATAAAAAACACAGTACATGTTTACAGTACTGAAGTATTCTACAGGAAAGGAAATGTCAACAGTTCATATAGCATCATTTCTATTTATCGGCATTCATGTTGATTAAATTCGGAATAAAAAACTTATTATGCTAAAAGACGTATGTTTCCTTGGATTCGAAATAATCCTGAACTGATATTTTGTCAAGAAAGAAATACGGCCTAATCATACTTTGCAAAAATACAGTGCGGGAAATCATTCTTGTCAATCCCTTTAGAAAATGATAGAACTTCATTAATTGATTAGGAGGAAAACTCGTTTTATACGTTTATAGCATGTTCATAATACTTAGGAAATATGAATACTCATACATTTTGAAAAGGTTTTGTAAATCTCAAAACAGATAAGCAATACAAATGATTGAGATCGTGTCTACACAAAGAAATGGCCACTTAAAGTGGTATAATTCCCTACCATATTTAATCGTCGCTTACAACAATGATAATTAATTTTGTATAATGAGTATATGTATGTGTTCCACAACATTTCTTGAAACAAAACAACAGTCTCGAAAATAGGTAAATAACATGAAACGATTGCATACAAAGTTCTCCTTTTCTTCATTAGCAATAGACGAAAAGTTCGTTTGTTTTGCTTTTATGTCTGTAAGCAACATCTGCGCTGCAGAAATAGCCATACTTAGTTCGTCTTGCGAGCTTAACCAGGTTGGTAAACTACCTGTAAAAATTAAAAATGAAAAGGGTTTTCTTCCCTGTTAGCTGTAAGTCGACTTAAAACAAATTTGGAGTGCACTTCATTAAGATACTTTTTTTTCGATTTTCAATACTTTGAAGGATTACTTATATATGCTTCATTAATTATCGATTCATAGCAAACATGTAAACAGATCAGTACATTTATCGGCTACTGATAATAAAATGTCAGCACATACCTCCATGGGGAGAAAGCTCCTCCTTGATTTTAGACTTTGCTTTAATAAGTTTATATGTAGCTTCTTTAATCCTGAAAACATAAAATGTGTAACGCCTTGTAGAAGGTGCAGTATATTCAAAATTCAGCTTTATAATGTTTTAAGTAACTTCCAAGTGGTGCAAACATTAACGCTACAACATTTAAAAGGAAAATAACAAATAACATTACAAATTCAAAAGCACTTCGTGCAACTCTCATGAAGTACATGTGTTTCGGGGCATAAAACGGGGGAATGTGTTGACAAACAGCTAGGGGTAATGTCAAAATGTATTGAAACCAGAGATATGAATTAATAGAAGCCGTGAATGTTTCTCATTTTCTCAGAATTAAACGATTTATGTTTATTTGATCATTGCTTTATTTTGCTCAGCAATCATATCTTACAAAATAGGCTTTTTTTATTTAATACCAATATCACATTATTATGGAATGTAACAAACTTTAACTGTGTGTATAGAGAGAAGCTTTATAAAATATAATTTGTCTCTTCTTTGTTTTGTGCTTTTTTATTAATATGTATAACCGATGTAATAGTATAAAAGTCTTATAAATATAAACAAAACCTATGTTTGGCTTTATCAATTGTTTCAAACGCTTGTTTAGGATTTGATCCAAGTTTCGTCTGTACATCTATTATCATATTTGCGGCTTCTGTTATCTGTTTTTCAGCATGAGGCAGTACAATCAGAGCACTTTGTGCAATTTCCTGAACATATAGAGAAATGTGATGTGAACTACAATTTACATTTACATTCCTACGATGCTCATATTAGCTATATACATACATTTATATCTGAAATCTGGCTAAAGTCTCCGTTGGTTGCCGACCTTGATGGTCAAGTGGTTAGAGTCTCTGACTTAAAATAAGTACCTGAATAAGTAAATGTCTCTTTATTTGAGAAAGTTGGCAATTGGATACGGTAAATAGGTTTGTAGTTCTTTTACTTTTCCAGCCCAGAAACGATGGTTAGGTAAACTGCCCACCTATACCTATGACTTAAATTACGGTCATAAAACAACAACTAGAATTTTTAATAATATTAACATTATATATATTGTATAATCATAGATTTTGGAACGAAAGAAGGTTAAGCATATCATTATTCATAACAAAAATTAATCAATCAATCAATTAAAACGATACGCGGTCAGGTACTGTAAAGCACCTAAAGGGGGAAAGATAATCATACACACATTGTAGAAGTTTAGTGTATCAGCTTTGATATCCTCTGCCAATCCTTGAACCTTGAATGCTAGGTGATTAGCTCTGGATACGAGTGGTATTCCTTGGTAATTATCAAGGACATTCAAAAGTTCCAGAGAAGAGTCTAGAAACTGCTTAGCTTCTGAGGGGATTGCTTTCACACTGTCTGTAAACCGTTGAAAGATACTTTGTTGTCCTGGTGAAGTTGTAAAATGTGAAGTGATTCCCTTCACAGCCTTTACTATTGGCGTTACAATAGCACCTGCTGCTTGATCATACTCATCAAAGTCTTGCTGAGCTTCCCCATACGAAAAATCCTTAAAATGCAATGATCAGTTACTTGTAACATTAATTATGTGAATGTGCATGAACTAATATTGTGAAGATAATGAAAAAGCTCATGATATAAAACAAATTTAGAAAATGTGTGTAAAAATAACAATGATTGCTTTGTCTTTCTTTATACAATGTTTAAAATTCTGTAATCTTCAAACGTATAACAAATACCTGTAACTATCATCGACATGGATCAAATGTACCATAAATATGTTGTATTGGTAAAATTTAAAAATCACTTTATTTTTTACAGATGTTTTGTTTTTGTTCCACTTTTATGATAAAAATGATATATAAAATAACGTGATTGATGCATGTTTTAGCGAAGGTAATATGAATGGATTATATTGAATTTACTCCAAATGATTAGAGACATAATTATTACAAAAAAGTGTTCACACTATACTTTTAATATGTTGAGGTTATATTCTAACTTTCCTCTGTAACAGGCTTCGATACGTAGAATGTCGACACGTATTCCTAAAAGACCAATATGCGCCTCGGCGTAAACCCTATCCCAGATGTTTATATGGAAGAATCCACTGAGTGGCTCTGAAATTGATATAAAAACGACATATATAAGAAAATAGTAAGTAGCTAGGCTTTGGTGTTCTTGTGCATAATGGTATTTTTATCACGACGGCTGCATATCATGTAACAGAATGATAGACGTAAGGTAATTCTACGATATTACAGGTATTTTGTACTTGGTTCGTTTATAATACGAGTCTAATAAAGCTACGGTTAAAGATCACGTTGACATTTCTCTCTGGTTAAAATAGATGTATTATCTTTACGTGAGTCGTCATTTTGTAACAAGATATATGACTGTCTTATTCAATACTATTACTTTGACAGAAACGAGCCTGGTAATAAAGTAAATCGCAGAAAGAAACGCGGCAATGCCACGAAGTCAGATTTTTAACATGTAATAAGCAATTGAGAAGTCCTGCATAAGTGACACCCCCTCCCTAAACAGCAGGGGATCTAATCCGTTTTACGACCCATTTTAAGATAAGATACTGTCTTATTTGTAGCTGTCATTAGACTAGACATTTAGTCCATTGATTATACAATGTACAATAAATTTTATTGACTTGTAACGATAGCCAGTATGCGTAGATCCTATTACAAATCATAAGTAAAACATTAATGGCCTCCTATTTTTGAATCAGAATATTTTAACCGCTTTAACACATCATTTATCAACTTCTACATACTGTAAAAGTAGCTATTCAGCAGATGATTATGAAACACAAAGGTCCAAGACCCCTTCTGTGAATACAGAGGTATGTCTGGCCACATATATCATATTGCTTTTCGATTGTCTATATACAAAATGTAGGTACAATTCATCGTAATGGCCCGAGCCAATTCCGGATGTACAAACAACATTTAAACATATGTGTATTGGCTTGAAAATGTCATCTTATTGAAGTACCACCGACGCCGACCTTGACCCCAGGTTTCTCAAAAACAATCCAAACCTACATCTTAATATCAACTGAATATATGCCATTTGTTATGACAAATAAGGGTTTTTTGGCTGGACTCCGTTTTTCGATTTATAATATCAGAAACAGTGACCTTAATCAATAATAAAAAGCAGTCCTGAGCTACATCTCCGTATAAGTTATCTACATACCAAGTTTCAGGACAAATCCTACTTCCAAGGTCGAAATATTGACCAAAATCCGTTTATCTATATCTAGTTACAGCCTGTTTGAGCTTTTAAAGGTCGCTGACAATGTAATTCAAAGCTACATCTTCATATAAGCTATCTACTGTGATCTCGAATTATAGCCCGGACACCGTTTTGATATATTCATTTACAGCGACTTTGACCTTTACTAAGAAGCCATGTATGCATCTTTGTATCAGCTACCTATACACTATCCATAACTCATTTCAAACACAGGCTATTGGTCGGAATTTGTTTTCTACTATAACTGCGACCCTACCCTTCACCCCAGGGATCCAAATGCAATCCAAATATACATTTCAACATAAGCTACAGTACACGCAACGCAATATTTTCCAAAGCTCACCCATCAATGCGATTATATATTTACCTATTTGCAGTTCAATGATTTAATTTAAATTTATATCTTATTAACTTACATCAAAAAGTTTGTAACGGTTGAAAGTGATATTCCTACACAACGTTACCAACTTTTAAGTTATTCCTATTTGAATTTAAAAGTGTTTAGCATATATATCAACGTCTTGATAAACTCGTTTTAACAACAAAATCATGCAATTTACATTGCACATTCCCAAAACGAGTGCTCGGCCGGAAGCCTTTTTCCTATTTCAGCAACAACGACTGTGATCCCCGAGACCCAAGAAGCCTCAAACGCAATTCAAAGGTACATCTCAGTACCAAGTTTCATTACAAAACCTCATTCCTACATACAATTATTGACCTGAAAGTACCTGTTTTAAACAGTCCATTCGCACACTCAACGCAATATCCTTTTATCAAAACGAGGGTTTTCGTTGACATTATGGTTAACAAGCAAATTCAGTAAAATTATATCCCCATCCTAATGAAGCAGATAGCAGTAAAACTAAAATTGGAAAGTGTATTGCTTTACCTGTCTGCTGCCTAAGAAAAGCATCTTTTTTTTAAATTTCACCATCCCACTTGGGCCTCATCTCTAAGGTAATTGTTTTTCTTCAAGTTACAGTCGAAAAGAACTTAACTTTTGTCAGTTAATTAAAGACGGTTGTTACAGTTTAATTCTTGGCTATATATCAAATATCTTTATATTTTGATGTTGTTTAATTAAATGTCACCAACAATTACTTTTAAATAAAAAAACATACAAAAGGATTATTTTGAGGAATAATATCACTTTAACATTTTTAAACATATAACTATAGCAAAAAAATCAGTATATCACGAAAACGTATTACCTCCCTTTAAAAGCACCCAAAATGTCAGTGTTTAGCAAAGGTGGACTTTTAAACTGTGTTAAATGCTTTCAGAAGGATATTTTGTTGTTACATATTACTTGTAAGTGTTTCACTTTACACAATTTGTCCAGTTAAAGTTTCATTTAGCTATCTGTATTACATCAATGGCAATAAACACATGCCCCGCCCCCACCCTCCCACCCAAGACAACAGCTCATTTTTCTCAATAAAAAGGCTTGTTACCTATCATTTGTAAATTAGTTCTCCATAAAGTGATGTTTGAACAATTCTACTGCAAACAATGCTTGATCATTAAGAAAAAAACTGTGAAAAAT
>JAUMHA010006568.1:0-21121 GCA_032359765.1 Saxidomus gigantea
ATTCACAGGCACTAGAACACTAAATCTGTACTCTCCATACTTTTTATACAAATAGAATATCCATGCCAAACACAAACTGCTCACACACTTTGGTGATTTGTGTGTTTGGAGTATGTACAGTACTGTGACAGGAAAGGATGTAAAACTGTTCAATGGGAGGGGGTCAGAACAAACAACACAACAGCAGCTGACTTCATGTAAATACACTTTATCAAAGTAACACTTAATCTACCATTTTTTAACATTATTATTAATAGTTTTTGAGAACAGTACATAAAATTTATATGCATCACAGTCAATATACACAACAAAAATGATAATATACCATAGACATCCCAGTTACTGCTCTGGCCTTCTTGTTTTCACAGAATTATCTATTCAAACTGAATGATCGGAAATAAAATCTACAACAGTTACCTTCTGGTATGTGTTGCGTAAAGATGAGAATTTTAAAATTTCATATAATGCTATTAAGTAAGCAGTATTTATGCAAACATATCAACAGGGGCCAGATGAAATGATGATAATGGTACATATACACAATCTGTGATATCTCTATATACAATATTTCTGGAAACAGCCAACTGCAAACACTGCCATAATTTCTGAACCTGTCACTGTTTTAATAAATTGTTTAATTCACTCTAAGTATTATTAACAGGCTATTGTTTCATTAAAAGCTCTCATTAAACACTAAAGATATAATTCAATGAGATAATGCAGCCTTATAGATAACAGCAAATACATTCAAACATTGGGTCCATACTGAAGCCACATTAAAAATTGATCCATTCTAAATTTCAAAAACATGATAAAGGCAGTACAATTCTTTTAACAAATTTAATAAAGTGTTCAGTTATCAAAGTGAGCTTGGGTTTCTTTGCACTAATTCAACCTCTGTAACACATTTGTCATTTACAACTTGTCACAGTGCAAAAACAGTTTCTTTGATACAAATGAATATCAACTTTAAATCCAAATTAAACTTACTATCAAGTTCTTATCAAGTTTAACATTCAGACCACCTATATTCAACACAAAAAACAAAATGTCAATTTTTAGATGTCACATCTGTCTTCTTACATTCACTAATAAGGTAACGTTTTTCCCATTAACTCTTAATGCTCTGATGTGATTGTCACAAACACATTGCTAATCTATATCAAATGTACTGTAGTATAAATCTGTTTGCTAAAGGAACAAAGATCTACTTTCTACTAACTTGCAATAAATAGTAATTAAAAGTGCAATCAAGTGTATAACACAAAGGACGTTGAACCTAAAAAGGGGACTGTCACCTCTTCGCACGACTATAGATACACAAACATATTTCACGGTTATTTGGACATTTGAAATTATAGCAATCTTTACATTCCTTGCCGTCTCTTAATGATTTACAGTAATATCTCAACGTGTAAATTACAAAACAATACAAAACAAATTACGAAGGAAATCTGGCATGCCTTACAGAAACAATAAATCAGAGTCTTATAGTACTAACTACTAAGATGTTAATCTGGTATTATCGAAAATTAATGGTATTAAAAAGAAAAATAGATTCTCAGGGTGTTCTTTGTACTTCCTGTAGTGAATTCCTAGTCAACAAAATGTCTTGTGGAAACAATTCAGGGAATACATGGGCATTCCTGGCTTAAGATAGAAACAGTATGCCCACAAACATGTTCAGCAAGTTTGGTGAAGATCAGATGAAAACCAGCGGATCAAGCGTGGAAGCCACCTGCCTATCCACCAGTCACAGGTGTCTCCATAATATATCCCTTTGGATGTATAAAAATTAAAACCAACGTTTTCAAAACTGCTACATGTACTAGTATTTACCAATGTGTGAAGATTATTTGAGCTGTTACGACAAGCTATACTGAAGTTGTGACAGGATCAAACTACTGCAGACTAAAGTACAGATGAAGGGAAGTTCAAACCACCTGTCCACTACACTGAGACCGGTAGAAGACAAATAAGATGAATAGATGTTATACAATGGTGATATTAAACACAGTTTTAGCACTAACAACAGACATTTAGTTCATTGCACTATATTACATATTAAATAGAACAAATAATACAAACAAAATCCTTAACAAAACCAGATAAAATCAACTGTAAATCCTACAATATACCAGAAGTATTTATAGGTAAAACATATTCAATTTAGTTCATTGACAACTGATAAAAGACAGATAAAAGACAATGTTAAACATTATTAAACAGTTACTAAAGTTCTATCCTATAACCGGTCCAGAAATATATTTTTAGTTAAACACTAAGTATCACTGATTTTTATCACAAATAAACTTCCTTTTAAATAGCTTTAGTGCACGAATTGGATACATGATTCACTGTATATTTACCCAACTTACACAGAGGTGAAGGCAGTTACACATGATCTCCCTGCTTCATTAACCAGATGGGATTAATTAAAGTACAAGTTAGAAATGTGCCGAGGCTTTGGTCATGATGAAATATTCACAATTTGATATTCACTAAAAGATGATGAATTCAGGGAATCTTGCATCACATTCAAATATATATTGCACTGTGCAATATACTGCAGATTGTGAACTATTTGTCACTAGATGTAAGGTGTAAAAGGTTTTCAATACACCACTAACACTGCTTTATATGCAATTTAATATGCCTTGAGTATGTATGCATAAATAGTTTAAAATGCGTAAATGTAACTGTTACCTTAATATTCCTTTAAAGCTTTGCCATAAATGCAGACAGTTAAATTGCATTCTAAATGCATTTCCTTGCTGCATGTTTCATCTAGCAAGTTTTCAAGGTGAAAGTTTTATGTCAGTCATAATATATGCAAGCGTCAAGTTGTTATGATATATAACTGATGGAATAACCATTATTTCTTAATTCTTTGGCATATCATATCTGCAGTTGTATCCATGATACAGAAGTTTAAAGAAGCATGTGATTGTGAATCATGCAAACTTCGAAAAAGATGCTGGTCTGCTATAATTCTATTATAATATCATAATACAGTCAAACCTGATTTAACCGTCAATTAAGGGATGTATAAATTGGCCACTTAAACTAGGTGGCAGTTCAATGCAGGTAAATTTAACTTAGAAAGAGATCAGCTGGGAAAAATCACAATTGGCTGTTTAAGCTAGATGTAATAAAGAACGCTTTTAATTGAGGGCACAACTATACCCTTGAACAAAAGCAAAACTTGCATTTGTCTTAAAACTGTATCACTACATAAAAATTGTGTTTAGCCTTAAAACTTAATATCTATAATAGATATGAGTATGACAGGAGGTCAGATATTAATCACCTGTGTTGTTGAATCACTTATTTGTTTGACAGGAGTTATTTGTACTCTTAATTATTCATCTTTATGTCAGTATCATTGTCTCCACATTTATGCACAATGATAAAAGTTCAAGGAAGTTTAAATGTGCATTTAAAAAAAAAACTTTTTTTTTAAAGTTATGAGTAACGTCAGTTAGTAATCTTTTCTAAAGAAGTAAATACCCCGCATTAGTTAATTTCTAAAAAACCTAATGATAAAACCTATGAGCTACAAAAATGCATACTGAAGCTGTGTGACAGAAGAAATAAAAACAGTGTTATCAGTCATTATTTATGTATACCTTCAAAAACAGTTCAGTAAGTACAATGACTCCTATCTTTAACACTAACAAACTTAAAAGGGAGGAATTACTTACTCAGTTGTAATCTGAAATGGAGTGTTTACTCAGTGATGGTAGCCCTGTATGAGAAATATCTCTGTTTGATCAAATCCAAGGTAACCCTTCAGTCAAGCATGGCATTCAAACATACAGAAAGAATCACAAACAAAGACCAAACTGAACAGAGAAGAGTGCAGATCATGATCAGACTAACTGGATAAAGAGGCATATCATGATCTGTATAGCGGATGCAAAAGCCAAAGCATGTGCCACGAGCAGGGTAAATGTCTAATGACTTCTATTCAGTGCAGCAATAAATGTGGCAATAGATATGTGTTGGCAACTATCTTACCCACAAAGCATTATTTACCTAGAGCATCTGATTTTTTTGGGGGGAGGGGCATATTTACATCAATTTCCCATACTAACTTCATTTATACTAATAACTTGGAAAAATTAGAATGAAAGCCAATTAACTTGACTGCTATCATATAAATTCATCATATTACGTTGACAATTATCTTTAACATATCTGCAATGAAATGATCTGGCATATATTATAATCACCGGAGAAATATTAGCACATTGTATAGCTTTCAGCTATATGCATTCTTTTGATATGCTTTATGTGAAACCATGCCAATTTTCTTGCATCATTTCTTCACAAGCAATTTAACAAGTGTTGAGGGATAGCAGAACCTTGACATTGTTTTGTCATTAAAGAAAAGTTCTGAAAGTACTTCATGTAATCTATGTGGAGCCTGAGGACTTTAAGACACACCATTCCGACCCAAAATGAAGTGATAGCATTAACTCTAACACCAGACCCTCATCTGAACAGTCAAAGCTTATATAACCAAGTAACATGCCTGCACAGAATAATTAAACTTGAGGAAGTTTCTAAATGGATTTGTAATTAACCTGCTATCATTCAGTATGTAAATATATCCCTGAATGAATATCCAACACAAAGTGTAATCTTTTCTATGCAAATCATGCAATAAAATGCAGCGCATAAATCTCAACTGTCAACATACATGTATATAACCGGAGGGAATAACGCAGGATCACATTCCCTCTTTATTCTTTGGACTTTAAAACGAAACCCATTTTTACAGAAGAAAATTTTCCACTTGTATTGTACATAATATAACAGCCCCTTGACAAATGTGATCAATTCAGATCTCGGAAGTAATTAAAAAATACAGTATCTTGTTTGTGGTTTTATGTGATTAATAAAAGTGATAAAATCTTAAAATGAAATGTAAAATATCATGCACCTATTGTCGTTTGAAAGAGAGTCAATAATGCTTTGTAATTTGACATTAAAACCATATGAAACCTGTTTGTGTGGTAATTAAATGCAAATTTTGACAAACCTTGTTAAGGTTATAACCTACTTGAAATCTATCAAATTTCATATGCGTGTAACCAAGATCCAGATTCAAATTAAAAGTGCGATCTCTCGAGATTTCAGTGAACAAGCAGAGAATTTTACAAGCAATCTGCAAACAGCAGTTCAAAATAAACTCTGCACAATTCAACAAGCAACGGCATGTTTACTTTATATCTTTCATTTTCACTTCCTCAAATATATTCTAGTAAGTTCAGACTACATAGATTACATGTACATTATAAAGCAAATCATTGGGTTAAAATTACACAGATACTACAAGAAGCAATAGATTTATACTGCCAGGCTTTAACCTGATGCTGATGTGGTGATGCTGATGCTGACTACGTAAGAAATAAAAGAAAACTGCAGTAAATTAAAAACTGTATGATATTTCCACGCAAGACATCAGTTGACTATATTATAAAACCTTAAAAAATCATTGCGATTTGACTTGCAGTGTGATATTTTACACTACAGCAAGTGATACATGACTGATACTTATTTTTAAGTATTGAATTGTTAGAAATATGTCTTCAAAAACTTTTTACATTTAATTAAAACTAGATGAGAATGATAACAAGGAAATTAGATAAATAATGATCATGTTTTAAATTAAATCAATATTTTCATGAATTTCTTGAATGTAACAGGTGTTTTGATTGGTTTACAGACTAACCATGTAAGAAAATTGTAGCCTGGATGTACAGAACATTCCCCAGGGTAGAAACAAGAACCTACATGTATATTTTTTCAATTAGGTCTCCCTTTAACTTTGGCTGTATTGTATACCAAAAATAAATGAAAAAGTTACTTATCACATGAGTCCCCTAATAATTTGCCCATTTATAACCAAAATCATATGTCGTACTTCATCTTTATTCTATGATAGTCCATCAAGTTCTACCAGAGCTACTCATTGGGAACCACCATTTTCCTATAATCAATCCAAAAATCTGTAAAGTTGAACATGATTTTCTATCATGAGCCTATGTACCAAATTTAAATCAAATCTGTTTATCCCTTCAAGAGTTATTGATCAGAAACAAATTCCTTGCAGGCAAATATAGCAGAGGAATACAAAGATACATGTAGTCTGCTTCACAGGTTTATGTGTATCTTGTGACAAAAATTCATATGAAAATCCCTGGCAAAACATGATTTAATAAGATGTTGTGGCATCTATTTACAGGAACTCATATTATATACACATATACATATTTACACTGTATGAAGCACAAAGAGAAAATAAACGTAATATTTGAGCAAACAATACAAAATACATTGTATGTACATTAACAATTTCTATGTGTTTTATTCAATGTATGATACAAAACAGTTCATACAATGTATGAGCTTGAACTTATTCAAAGAACAATTTTCCTTCAAGACATTCCATGTTCTCCAAGGTACTGCAGAAATACAGACTAAATGAGCAGTTGAAATGTTTTTTAAGTTAATTAATCAATTAATCAATTAACAGAAATACAAGAAGATCAGCATGTTGGTAAAAGACATATACATAATGTCAACTGGCCCCACAGAAGCCAGTTTATCATCTGTATAGTCAGATAGCACAAAATAGTAATTTCAAATAAAACCACATTCAAATTCTCTGTCTTGTCAGGAAAAAGAAGAGAAATTACATCCTTCTTTAAGTACTAAGAACTGCCTATTAACAGAGAAACTTGTTAAATGTTCTTGTATGTCTAAGCAAATCCCACTCAAATGAATAATGTGTCTGTAGGATTGAACTTAAGAGCAAATGTAGCAGTAAAAATGTTTCAAGTGTCTGACAGAAACTATGTCACTGTTATACAGTGCATACATGTATATAGGTCTCAGCGTGATTATCCAGCAATGGCTGAAAAGATCCTTCATGTTGGATAACCTTGGTCTTTCAATTGAAACTGACCACTGAACAATTAAGTTAAGAAAATATAATGACAGCATGACACCTATCCATTAAGATGTGGGGGGTTGAGGGCTTCAGCTGTTGTTACTGTAGATTTTCTTTTTTTCCATACAAAGCCGAGGACGCCTTTAATGGCTATTATGTAGATATTTGCTAAAAGCTTGTAACACACCTTTCACTAACACAAATGTATGTGGTATTATAACATCTGTGAAAGTATTGGAAATCAGCTAAGCAAAAATTGCCATATCAACTACATTTGTATCTGGTAAAGGGAGGAAACATGTACTGACAGTTTTTGCCAGTTTGGTGATATAAAGACAAAGTGTAGAAAAAGCTCTCTTTATTACCATATATATATAATATTCTTCCTGCATCCACGCTAAGTTATATATTCATGATAACAACAACAGGTTGGCTAGGGCCTGATCTACCCAATATGTTGTTCGGGACAATGAGACACCAAAGAGGGCAATAAAACATTATATTAAACTGCTTCTGCAAAGAATAAATGAAATAACCCATGTTAAAAAGGAAAATGACTGTTCAAAATGTACAAACAAAATCTATCATGTCTTTTTTCAAAAGCAGTATATACATATATGATAAAATGTACTTATTTATGGAAATTACACAAATAAATTGTTATATACATTCTGCCATTTGAATTCAGAATAAAACAGTTTTACAAAGTATGACAAATTACATTAATACATTTGAGTATAAAAATCTATGTTTTTTTTAAACAAAAACCTTTGCTAAAAGATAAACAAAGCTTATGAAAAACTGTTAAGATCAGAAACTAAAATGATAACATAGCTCATACCAAAATATCTTATAAAACTTTCAGCAACAAAATAATAACAATAAATTGCAGTCACGTTATTGTGATATGATTTTCAATAATTTTGAAATTACTTAAAGCAATTAATCATGTTAATTCTGAGAAATGATATTAATGATTAAAGCATAGTTAATAATTCCAGTCTTTTACCTTTTATTGTTAGTAAATATTTTAAAACAGGAAAAGTTCAATCTACTGCCGCTGACGACACTTCTGATTTTCCTGATCAACATGAAAGATAACGAAGGACTAGAACAAATTGCCCTCTGTGCAAAATGTAATTCTTTAACAAGTTATCATCACATACAATCTACTGGTATCGTCCTTCTTTAAAACAGACACTGCTTACATGTACCTTATGTTACAGCCAGTGCGTATCCTGCACAGGACAGCGGGTTCTGCCACAAAATCACGAGTGTTCATTACTGAGTTGTCCACCTTGGTGTTCATGACCAAGTTGTCCACCTGGGTGTTCATGACCAAGTTGTCCGCCTGGGTGTTCATGACCGAGTTGTCCACCTTGGTGTTCATGACCAAGGTGTCTACTTGGGTGTTCACTTGCACTTAATGTTTTCATTCCTTATCAATTAAAGCCACAGTATCATTATCAAATTCAATACTCCCAGTATATTGACCAATGAATTGACTTATAGAATAATGATAGAAATGTGTTCTATTCGTTCTTAAACAATGTTGGCATACACCTTTCTTTCATATTTTTGTCACTTCTTCACAAAAAGCATTTAATATTGAAAAAATATTGTGCTGTATGTAAAGCATGCACTTTCAATGGAAAAAGTTACATCAGAAATGGACGGTCATTTTCTCCAGTAAGACAGCTTTCTTCGTAATTTAAGGGCTACAAAATATTTTGTATCCAAAATGCTGCTGCGAACAAGGTTCTCAACACAAAATTTGATGCACTTGTGACCACTGACATAAGAGACCTCATTCTAACCATTCCTTTGAGTTGAACTGGTAATGCAACTTTCAAGTAGTCTGACATACTGTTAAATGTTGGTCAATACAAGGGTTCCTCTGTGGGAAGAGAGGATAATTTCTGTCCAACTGTTTGATATCATTGAAAAAGGTTTAATTTCATCTGACCTAGTGATCTATTTTCAACTGCATTAACCCTAACAACAAAGTTGTTAACATATTTCTGATATCTTATAAGAACACAAATCACCTACTTTATATTTTGGAAAGAAAAACTGTCTTTTCTGCTTGACCTAGCAACTAGTATCTTTTACCTTTTTTCCCCACTTTCATTTATATTTTATTGACTTTTAATAGTTAATAATCAAATAAATGGTGTTTTATCCTTTAGATTTGGAAATAATCTATCTGATAAACATGTGACACAATGGTCTCTTTACTCTGATTTCAGTACCGTATTATGTCCTGCACAATCAAAATTCACAGTTCCAATCAAAATATAACTGCAAACCTCTTGTTAACTCAGTGCCTGCATGACTAAACTTTAATGACCAGTACAAAATTTTTTACCATTTACAGGTTTTTTTCCCCCCCCATATACAAATGATATATATGAAGATTACTTTCTTGATTATCATAGTCTATTCAAACCTTAGCCTCAGATTTTTCAAGGCACAGTTAGAAATTTACTTTGTCAAGTGCTGACAATTCATAATGGAGAAACTTCTTGCTGTAGAATAGTTTAATCCTATCAATATTTAGAAAGCAAAATTACACTGAAGTATGCAATCTGAAGCTTACAAGGGGGTGAAATAATGTTTGAGATCAATGTTGCAAATCAAGGCAGACGGTCTATGACATAATTCCTGGCTTCTGCCAATAAAAGGCAATGCATAGTAAGTGAGTACTTACATCTGCAGTCTGAAGCACCTAGCCAGGTTTTGATAACGCTATTAGCAAGGAATGATGGGAATCTGTGATATGCAACAGAATCAGTTGTGACAACAAATCTGGATTACCAACAATTACACACTATTTTTCATTGATTTTCTTAATTGCTCGACCTATCAACTGCTTCAGTACATCATGGCACGCCATTATTCAAGGAATGATATAGCAGCTTTGACATTATGGTAGATGATACCTCCGAGCATTTTCCTGTATCACACCAGAGCTTCCACAATCAATATTCTACATCCTAAACCTCACAATTATATTGTCAAATCTAAAAGCATATGTTAACTGTACCCAAATGTCTACTTTTGCCTTATGGAGATTTAAAATAAAATCAGTTTAGCACATCTTACAGACCAGCTGGCAGACAATGTTAGTGTACCCAAATGCAAAATAAGCAGAGAAAGTGCTTAAATCTCAGAAATTTTCAATGCAGTAGGATTAAGCTATAAAACAATGTTATTTGCTACATGCTCATTAAAGGAAATTTACTCCTGAAATTCATTACCATCGCAGATTTCTTAACATTTTATCTTAAGTAATGACATGCAATAGTGAATCTATTTACAGCACTACTAATTAGTGTTGTTTAGTACAGAATTCATTTAGTTTGTTAGAAATGTTGAAAATGTGAATTACTGAATACAGCTGACACTGTTCAGAACTTCAGATCAATGTTTTGGTAAAATGCATCTTTCTGTGTCATCTGTTTACGATGCAACAAGACTAGTGTTACAAACAGGGGAGTTATGGCAGCATTGGAGCTCACCTGTGTAACCAGAAGGACCTACTGACCAAGTATGATGTACGAACCAATCATGATTAATCTTCATTGAGCAAATATTTGTTGTAAGAGTATTTAAATAAATTCCAAAGACCTGCCTGATAACACACAGTATTGATTCTGTTCATTTTCACATTTTTGCAAGCAAAGGACCATTTTACAATTGTCTATAACTGTTTTTATCACCTGTTGCTTACTGGTCTCAGACACAATATGGTTTGAAAACACTGCTGAAAATGGACACCTTATGTCAAGTGAAGACAGACTTGGATGAGTGCAGTTCAGCTTGCTTAGATATAACATCAAGTAAAGACTGTTTTAAAAGAAGTTCTTTCCTGATAGACATACAAACATGTAATGAAAGTGTCTTTGTTACCCAGAGTGGAACTATAGAGTTCTTTTCATATCTAGCTATGTTTTGGGGATATTTGATAGAAATATACATACATGTATACATGTATCATTTGTCAACAAAATAAAAGTTCTCATCAAAGGACTTAAAAAAGTGTTTTCAGCTCTCTCCTTGATTTGGCAACATCATTATATTTCCAGCCTAATTCACTGATACACCACGTGATATATTTTTGTAACTTACATCATTATATGGTGCCATTTTGATATCTTTTCATAGAAGTTGATCTTATGTGCAAAAAACTCTGTATATCGAAACAGCCTTTGTTACCATAGACAAATACACCGCAGTGATCAGAGATACCATATAAAAGAGGTGTCATAACAATAACATATCTAATAACAAGCCTTTATAAGGTATCTTAACTTTTAGATTTTACTTACTAACTAGTAACAGTGTCTAGTAATCATCTTTTTAAACTACCAAGAACAAATAACAAAAACAAAACAAACATTTTGTTCAAAGTCCATAATAATAAGCAACATACATGTTGTGATGATGTACATGTAATTGTACCAGTCACTGATCTTTTCAGCCACTATAATGGTAAGAAGGATGGAACAAAGCACAATATTGTATTTAACTTAGGCAGACAAAATGGTCCAACTAATGAAACAATATCCTCCCAAATAAGACAGCACTCTTGTATTTATACATGAAAATATAGACTAACTCAGCAATTTGTTATAAGTCTGCAAGTCAATGCACAAGTATAAATTTGTTTCCTATATTAAAGTCTAAAACCTTGATAAAATTTCAAAACACCAACAAAATACATTCAACAAAAATATTACTCAATTGGCCATTTTAATAACCTTTAAACTTATGAAACTACAACCTAAATTCAATGAGAAAAAACCTTGATGCTTTCACACTTTCTTCAACAGTACACTGTCTTAACCAGCAAACCTAGTACACTGTCTTAACCAACAAACCTAAAACCCAACTGTTTCAACAACTTCCTGTACTCAAGACAACCACAAACCAGTCTATGTAGCATTCTACAGCACAACTTCCTCAGTGATTCATCTTGTCCCATATTTTCTTTACATTAGTACACTTACCAAAAACAAGAGATCTGTCAAATTTCTCCGCCCACTACAACACAGCTTCCTCTGGAACTGTAACTGTAACATTTACAAAGGTCACTACTCAGAAGGTGTAGGAACATGTTTTACCATCACAGTCGATTTCATAACAATGTATACACCTGTAGAGCTGTACATGACAGTGACATTACTTCCTCTCATGTATTTTTTGGTCTCTGCTTTCAGCAACACTTTACCGCTCCTTACACAATCTCTTTCCTTCCTTCCACCCTTCATTATTACTAAGCTGATTCAACTTTTTTTCAAATTTAGTACGAGTGATCAAGGGTGGACATGCTTAATATGATACTACAACTGGCCATATACATTGCACTAGCGCTTGTAACATTCAGAGCTGAATAGCACTACCACATTGTGAATTCTGATCAAGCAATATACAGCTTTCTTCACAACAATTAGTTCTGATAAGAATATTCCGCCTCTTCATTTAAATACTTAAACAAATTGCTCACAAACATTCAGCATAAACCCTTTCTTCGTTTTCAGCACTTGCCTTTCTCAAAACCTAAGTAACAAGTTCTGTTATCGAACCAGGTTTTGACTGTCTGAGGTAGGACCGTTCTGAGTTGACGAAGATTCGCCAAAGTTAAATTCCAAGTTTGAATCTAGAGCAAGTTCATGCCGAAGAAGTTGTTCAACATCGTAATCGAGATCTAGCATGCTGTTAGTGTCTATCTGCTCTTCTAAACTCATGGTACTTTCATTGCGCTCGGGTTGTCTACCTATCTGGCTACTACTTGTTTGAGATGGCTGTGAGAAATTCGCCATATTGCCCACTTGTACAGCATTTATTTGGCCATTATTAATCACATTGTCTACATTTGGCATTGCGGTACTCTGAGAGAAATTATTATTAAACAGTCCGCCAAAATGCTGTGGTTGCTGGGCTTGTACCTGAGGCTGATATGATGAAGAGTTCATGTGCTGGGTGAGTGCCGCTCGCAACATTGAATCATTAGGGGCTTCTAGGCACTGTTGAAGAAGAGATCGACCATTTCCCATTCCAGTAACTTGACAAAGTGGCTGTGTTTGATTCACTGGCACTTGGTTAGCAGCTGCGGCCACTGGGGAAGGTTTAACTGGCAGTGGGGAGTGTATATAACGTTGTCTCGGGGAGTAGCTGGATGGACTAAGCTGCGGAGAGCGTGCTGGGGAAAGCTGTGTATTTATTCCTAAACTTGTTGAGCCAGGACTGGTCATGGTTTGCGGTGGTAAAATCTGATGCTGAGTTAAAACGTTATCTTGATACATATGATTAGGTGACATATTTGTGTAACTTCTCCCTTGGGTTGTTAATGTATCCAGATTTAATACTGTTGTCTGCTGTGTATTCTGCTGCTGTTGTTGCTGCTGCTGCAGATGATCATTATATGAGGGTGGAGCAGGAAGGCTTGAAAATCCAGGACTGTCAAAGTTGTTCTGTGAATTAAACTGAATCATAGAACCTCCAGAGAGCAATTGTTGTTTTAAAGTCATGTCAATATCATTAGTCTCCCCTGAAAGAACTTTGGTAGAAGACTCGTGTATATTTAGCCCTCCCACTAAAGAATCAACTAGAGAATACGACTGATTACTGTCTGTATTAAAATCTTCTGCCTCTATTTCTGTAGCCCATGGAATGGGAGACATTGGTGGAACCTGTCCATCATGTAAATCTGGCTCTACAGCAGCTTGTATAGGAGACAGTCTACCACAGCTGCTTGCATTACTTCCCGCCCGGGTGCGAAACTCGGGGCTTAAATTGAAGCTATAATGCAAGTCTTGATAATCTTCTCCAGACAAAGAGCCATTTTCCTGAGCAGCTCTGATAGCTTCAATACGCTTTTTTATACGACCTCTCTTCTTCTCCAAACTTTTTGTTTCCATGCTGCCAGCACGCCGTCGTGGAGCCTTCCCTGGTTTAGCATCTGGGTTAATGACCCACCAAGAACTTTTGCCCGTACCCTCATTTTGTATGCGCATAAACCGGCTGTGAAGTGATAGGTTGTGCCTAATTGAGTTCTGAAAATACAGATAGGAAACTGATTACTAGTAATCAAAACCATTTAGACAATAGTGTAATGTTGTGGTCCTAAATATGGCAGTTTTTGAACAAATGAAAGTTTATATTAACATATTTGGCTATTTACATCCTCTGCATATTCCACCATGTACAGGGAAAAGCTCTTTACAAACAAAACAGAAGGATACAGTAAGTTTTGGGGGAAACAAAACTGAAGGATACAGTAAGTTTTGGGGTTAAAACTTCTCAATTACATCACTAAAAGTTACAAATGGGCTCAAACTAAAGACTCAATTTAGCTTAATACAAACATTTAATGCTCTTACAGCACGTTCAGTAAAACTTCTTTCGACAATGATCAATATTTAAACTTCAATTCAAACAGTGTCTCTGTGTCTGAGCAATATTGTGCAACCAAATCTTAAACCTCTGCTGCATTTTTCTTTATGTATACTAAATTACATTGTATAAGTACATTACAACAGGTACTCAATAAACTTTAAATCCACTGTGACCTTGGAGGTGTGACCTTTATACAGTCACCATTATCACACTGATAGTGAATGGTATAGACATAAATTTCATATCAAGATGCATCTTTTGTTGATTTGTATCATATCTTTAGTGAGTAAAGTGATGGTCGTCAGTCTAAACTACTACTTGTACATGATGTATCCGCCAGGGTGTCCGGTAGGCTTTAAAACTCAAGGGTCATTGACTCTTCAGCCTAAATTTTCAAGGGTCAAAATGAAATTTTCAAAAGTCAATGTGAGATTTTTAAGTGTCCGAGTGTTTGGAATTGACAAGTTGATTGACACGTACGCTAAGGAATCGACGCAACAATGAAAATTCCTATGTCAAATATGATTGTCTGGCATTTTTATTGCGGGTCAAATAGAATTTTCACGGGTCAAAACCTGGGAGCTCGGGTCTACTGAACAATCATCTACTTCTAAAAGAAGAAGTAGAACCACCCTGATCTTCCCAAGGTCATGTAAGGATTGGGAACCAAATTTTAGTTCACTCTGGCCTTCAAAGACCAAAATTTTAATGAAATCATAGAATTTCCACATGTATGCAAGACGGACAATTAAGAACTACAAATTCAACTGTATACTGTACATGTACATGATATGTTAAATAACAAAGTACACCATCCAATCAGTTTTTAAGGGATAACTACAGTATATGACAAGATGTGAATGTAGTTCAATTTAGCCATGTTGAAGCAATGTACATGTACACTGTAACTATTTCAAAAGTTTTGGAATGAGGTCATTTAACAGCAAGGACTTTTAAAACAAAACTATTAATTGGTATAACACGAATTTTATCAGACGGCTAATAAAATGGCAAAGAAACATGTTTTTTAATATTTAAATCAAATGCAGCTGGTTACAAAAATATATATACTTGAAATTAATAGCATGATTATAGGCATTTTGAAAGTCTAAGTACTAAATAAACTTTTGAAGAAAGAAGAAAGTTTACTTTAATGCTACAATAAATTAACATGTACCACTATGTACATTGTATATAAACAGCAGTGTTCCAGCTAGGATCTGAAAAGGGCAGGGTGCTGGTGAAAAAAGGGCATTTCGAGCCGCAGTTACAGTATTTCCAATGTGACTCATGTTGGTTGTTAGTAAACAAACCTGTACTTCAATGTGACGTCACTCTTGCATGCACCAACCAAACTCATGATAACCTAGATCTTTAATCTGTTTACTCACAACTCGTAATTTTCCAGTTACCTGTTTCTAATTTTATGTATTTATATAAACTCAACGAGGAAAAACCTGCATTGTGTTACGTGAGGATTCAGTAAATAGGATGGGACAAAAATACAAATTTAATGTGAAACTGAAAGACCTGTACCAATCAAAAACGAGAAGTCCTTCAGCATTCAATTTCTATACACCTTATAGGGGATTGGCTTAATGGCAAAAGTCACTTTGAAATAGTCTCCTAAATCCTTGTTTTCAACCCAGGAAGAAGTGGTTTTACAACATAACATTATTTTGGATGAGATGCTATATGTCATTTTTGTAGGTCAGTGACTAGCTTCTCCATAAAAAGCAAATATTGGGTATTTTTAACCTCATGATGAGTTTCACACTGTTCAGTTTATCAGCATTATTATTATTATTATTATATCAAATTACCGGTTTAATAAAATAATGAATATCTCCCTAAAATGTTCTCTACAGATTTGTAAAATAATTGTTAATTTACACATGTACACAAGTCTTGTGTCACAAGATAATTATGGCCTGCCACACATTGCTGAAGTGTTTTTATGATCATGAATATGTAAAACTGGCTTAAAATTACTACAGGGCCTGCCTTGCCTTAAAATTGAAAAGTTGTTGCAAAAACCTGTTGCTCGCGGCAAGTAACAAAAATTAGGCCGAAATGGTTCAACTTTCTGTTACCAATATAGATTTAATGATTTACAATGTACACTGCAGAATTTGTTGAATGGCATCCCCGGGAGACCCTATTTTGTCATTTATCAGCATGATCAACAATACATGTACATGAGGTACAATGTAGTTTTTGCACATCACCCTCAACCTTTACCATTAACTTCCATTGCATTTCCTACAAACATTACAAAAAAAGCGCTAGCTATGAACTGTCCAAAGAAACCTAAATTCAAAACTGCATTCTTCATGGATAAGTATGGACAATATATGTCTTAATATTCACTTAAATATTCCTTAGGTTACAATTTTAACTTTCATAGGAACTTTATATAGCTCATTCATGTTAATTAAAACATAAAATAATTATAGAATATTGACCATTTAATACTTTGTTGAGAATACTGTTTCTTCATTGAATCCAAATGAACTGTACTGGCAATAATGACAATTCATAACTATAGAGCTAAGAGATTAATTAACTGTAAGGAGAAATGGTACATTTGGTATCAAAACAATGGGACCCCTTTGCAGAGGTGTTATTTACACCTAGACTGTCACACTTCACACTAAGTCTTGTGTAATTCCATTCAGACAATGACATACACTTTAAGTAACATCATTTAGAAACATCTTTCAAGTCGTATAAATTGACTAAAGAGCCCATACATTTTGTATTTACATGTACCTCAGTTCAGTGGTATAGAACAGAAGCATTTAAACGAGCAATGATCATACCTTTAATTCATTAATTTGAATTCTTATATTCTGTCCATTTCAATTCTAAATTGGATATTTTACCTAGACACTTAAAAAGAAAATATTAAATTGACCACCAAAAATGACAAATAAACTGGTCAGTCTTGACCAAAATAAACCCAACAGCTACATTGTTTTACAAACTACTGACTCATACATGTATTGCTAGACTAGTAACTTGTCTGATAAATATATTTTTTGCTATATTTCATGCACTTTTTCCAGTCTATTTTATATGATTCTGCTTTGTACACTGGGGCAGTTCTGAAATGGGTGCTGGATAGTAGACTGGCTCTAGAACAAAACTGATAGATATTTATTAGTAAAAAGAGATATTTCAGGGTCTGGTGACCAGGCTAATGTATTGCCTGACCACTTTGGAGGTAATGGTATTCACTGGTGGCTGTAGCTATGGACCTATATACACATGTGTATATATATCAGTCCATGATTTAAATGACTATCATCCTTATTTTATCAATTTGAACATTTATTATCACAACACATTCACTTGACAACCAAACAACCACTTTTGGAGTACTGACTGGGCCGGTTTTAACCAGAATTGGTTTTGACTGCCCAACGATGACACAAAGGTAATATAGAAGGCCATGATAGTCATTTATCGCTCACCTGAGTGACACCGCTCATCAATTTCTGATACATTTTCATGAAGTTTAAATACAAAATATGGCTTCTACCAGTATCCTGCTCACAAGCCTTTCCTTTTATTTGCCATGCTAACCTTTGTAGTTATTGACCAAGATTTAAAACATCAAGAGTTTCAACCAATTTTCATACAAAATGGGTATCAAATATAGCCGAGAGCTAGACAATGTTGGACAGTCAAAACCACCCCTGTCCCAGAGCCTGAAGTGTGATCATGCACTTTGCAGCCAACAAGATAAACCCGCAAATCGCCTTTTATCATATATACTTTTACAGGATGCCATGTAAAATTTTATATATAAAATGTTAATGTGTGTGCCAATAATGGCGTAAAGATAACATAACACACCATTTCGTGTCACGTTTTAAATGACATCCATGAACCTTTAGGGCAGGAATATTATATGAATATTGTGATAATACACAGCTTTTTTCTGATATGGAAAATTTGAAACAGGATGTTGTAATTTACAATTTTACTGCACAAATACTAAAGAAAAGTCAAATAAACATTAACAGGTATATAAAATTATAATAAAAATATTGGCTGTTTGGTCTGTTCACTCTAGTTGTGGTCAAAACTGGTCTTGAAATTGTATATTTTCTTTTAGTGCCAAGGTAAAATATCCAATTTAGAATAGCCCACTTTTGTGATAAATTATGGTGTACAAACAGAAAGCCTACTGTATTTATATTTGTATAAATTATGACATAACAAATCTGTCAATCACAGCCAAGTTCTCTTCATGTAAATATGTGCCTCCAGTAGCCCTACCACTAACACCAATGGAGCTATCTGCCGCTATATTCACTCAATTAGGACATAAAGGTTTTGGTCATAGAATATCATATGCCTAGCCTGAATCAAACTGATTTATGATCAATATTTAGAAACTAGGTCAATATGAGCACTATGATTATGAACTGGCAAAAAACTGCTTGTTAATACTTTTCATGAATACACACCTTCCACCCAGCAGAACTAGTGTTATCTCCTTTATCCTTAAAGTAAGGAACATTCTGAACCATCCAGTCATAGATCTGGGACAGCGTTAATCTCTGCTCAGGTGAGCTTTGAATTGCTTTCGTAATTAGGTCAGCGTATGATAAATTCCCCCATGCATTTCTCCGCGACGAAGGTTTTTGTTTGATCCCTAAAATTTCCCTTGTATGATCATTGACAGCTGGATCATCTGACGACGGAGACCCTTGTTGAGCCTCAACAAAGTCCTCAACTGGTCTGCACGGCCATGTATTCGATCTTGCCCTAGTTTGTGGCTCAAAATTTGGATCAATCTCCCCTGATATGGCTGCGTCCATTTTGAATTTTGTTCAACGCACTTGTTCCTCTAATTGGGCTTTCACAAAGCCAGAAAGCATAATCGCACAATTCTAATTATATCCAAATAGAGACCATTACTAATTAAACTTTCCAAAGGTTAGTCGAATACACAAACATGTCAAATTTGTATGCACGAATTTCAAGATATCAATACACTAAGTGGAGTCTACATGCTATCTATTTTGGGAACACACGATGACGTATGTGTTGTTACGGGCGATTTGCATGCGCAATTCACTTGTTGCGCAAATCGAGAGTAGCACACAGGTGTAAAGACACTAAATGCATTTAATTATTTTTCCCGATGCGATAACTATCTGGTAGGCAACTCTCTATGCCATCCTTCATATGTAACTGGTGCAAAGAGAGAAAGAGAGAGAGAGAGACATTGTAAAGTTTAACTCAAGCTATCGGTGCAACTTTACATAAACTACCGCCTCCCACCAAAAATACCATAAATTATGCATTATTCATTAGCCTGAAAAAGAAAACGTATTTAGGACAGCTGCAAATTTTCATGCACAACACACAATAAGCCAGTTGCGCTACGTGAATGACTTGTCCTATCTATAAAGTAGGCAATATCCATTAGTGTGCGCTTCGCTTTTATAAGAGGGCTAAGAAGGACTCGTACCGGGGACCTTCATTTACAAGATGACTGCCATACCGACTCAGCTATCCGGCTTACAAGGTTTCCCCTACTAATAAGTTCTTCTCTACCATGTTGAACATCGTCCTCGAATTTAATTTAGTACTATAAAATCAAACAATTACATGACACTGGCCCTATAATGCCGCAACGGCGCAAAGAACGGCTTCAATTGACAGTGCCAAAATGTGTAGCCTGACCGGGTCTCGAACAAGGGAACCGTCGCTCCCCCTATTCATGACTAAGTTCGTGTCCATTTGAATGACAGTCCTCTTTTATTCTTCAACCATTGTCACGGCTTCTACTTCTGCTTTGTAGCTGGTAGAGTGCGCACCTGTTAGTGTGCATGATTAAAATATTAGCACCACCGAAGTTGTTGCCGAACCGTCTGTGTTCAAGTTGGTTCATGTGTCTGATAGATAGTCGTCCGTGCTTATTACTTTTGTCATGTTATTTGTTACATAATTTATATGCAGCTATATACTTTCATTGATTGGAACCAATGCACACAGTTTTGCGGATACTAAGCTCTTCATGGTTCTGTAAGGTCCAAACGATCCAATGAGCAGTTGACAGTTCAAACTTGCGTAAGTGTCATTGCAGTCCTTTTCTATATGATGGAAAGCCTGTAACTTCCTCTATGGCTTTACTTGTAAATGTTTATATTGCACCAGCAATGATTCATAAGGCAAGGATCTGGATCTTATCTAGCGTTTACTCATATGCCTTTGTAAACGGTGTCATTTTAGAGGTTGAACCTGATTGTTCTCTAGAATACTGTTTCCATATCGTTGCTCCTAATTTTGTGCTTACTAGCTTCTACAGTATAGCTAGTTATCTGTGGGTCTTGATTTCAGCTGTAGCAGGCTTGCGCTTCCATTTTAGTTGTCTGTTAAGAGTAACACCTACTTATGTTCAGTCCGTGGAATGTCAATAACCTGCATGGTGTCTGTCTTCTGCAAGTTCAGTTATTTCGAAATGTACACCGAGATAGGTGAATCATGAAAACTCTTTCATATCTAATGAAAGTCTCATGAACTAAACTCATTTACTCTGTCTGTTTTTATGACATTTCTTTTGTTGCTTACAATTCCAAAAGTTGCACTTTAACTCTTTTGTCTATAGGAAGAGAAATACGCCACACCTTCGAGGGACACCACGTTGTTGTGGGAACTTACACTTTCATTTATAAAACACTATCTTGAAAGAAACTCAACCAACAGGTTTAACTTTTATGTGCGACGTGTGTCGTCTAG
>JAUMHA010006679.1:0-37089 GCA_032359765.1 Saxidomus gigantea
ATTTCCTCTACCCTTTTCACACACACCTATTTCAGCTGGAATTTTACTTTAAAAAAATGTGCATAATGTCACTTTAACATTATTAAAATATGTGCTTTGAATAACTGAATGCAAAATTGAGTTTTGAAACTAACAACGATACAGTGCATACTTACATATCAAAATTAATTACAATGTGGCTTTATCAAGCTTTTCATTACCTAATAATACATCTGTTGATGACCAGTTAGTATATATATATTTGGACATTGTTTATTTTACCATCTTTGACCTCCCCCACATAAGTGAATGTAGATTGACATTCCCAGAATAGGTGCTTTAATGTTTCACTTTGGCTGTTACAAAAAGAACATCAATCATCAGTTTTATCTTCATTTTATGTAACAAGTAGTTTGTTACTAGTATCCTATGATTTATTTTGCATTGAAACCACTCTAATTTAGAGTCTTCGGTTAGTTTAAAAGGTAATCGGTATCTTAATTCCCAATTAAAATTATCATTCAAGTAAAGTATCTCACTCAATTTTCTTTTTGACGTAGGAAAAGTACTTGTTTTTATAATATAATCATAAATCTTTCTGCATCCTATTTTTGGTTGTTGACAATTTTAATTGACATTGGCTTACAGCTTTCTGCACACAATAAAACATATACGGGGTAAGGGGATCTCCCTGTCGGCATATACGTTGTATTATGAACCAGTCTGAAAGATGTCCATTAACAGTTACACATCATTGGATAATATTATAAAAAAAGTTGGACCCATTTTTAAAAATGTTCTGCAAAATTAAAATGTTGTAACATATTGCCACTAAACTGAGCCGAAAGCGGTTGCAAAATTAATTAACAACAACATTCCTGACACTTGGTTGTCTTCTACATATTGCATAACATCATAAATCACACTGGTACCTAAAACTAGAAATGGAAGTCTGTTTTTGTCAATTTCAAAATAAATCTCCGTTTACAGGATTCTAAATTTGAACAAAAGCATCAGAAAAATACGTAAACGGAATGCAAATTGCTATATATCGCATAGAGTTATGTACGCAATAATGTCGTCAATTTACCGAAGTAGTTGAAAAATAAACCCAAAGATAATTTCTGGAACTGACATTTAGCTCAATAAACTTTCTTAATCATTTCACGAACTGACGTAAACGATTACTTTATGTTTGATAGAAATAAGCCAAATAAACAAGATGAGTTTACCAGCGTTTCAAAATAAGTAATGTATTGATGTCTCATAAGTTTGTAATTTTTTTTGTCATCTCTGAATATAAAATATATCATGAATGGATGGCATGGTCAAATTCATTTTATAGAACACGTGTATTTTATTTGGAATAATATTTGCCATTGTAGTGCAACATAATTAAAGCAAAATTTTAGTTTCAGACTTATGAGTTTGCTGCCGAAATAGTTATTTCTGCATCATGAACATGCTCTTTTAGTTTGGATGTTAACATTTATTGTAAAGAGGGTTGTTCAGTGACAATTAACCATGTGTAGACATTGATCAAATTGCACAGATGCGAATGTTAACCATGGTCTACATGAGTACCAAAAGAAAGCAGAAATATCTGCCAAAATGAGAAAAATAGAGTTCTTTTCAGTCTCCTTTAATTCCAAAATTATGTATCAACGATTTCCTACAGATCTTCAAACACGTCTTTCACATCTGTTTCACCTTAGGCTTCCATACAGTTGGTTCATGCCATAGTGTAGAGAAAGATTTGATTTTTTGATTTCGAGTTACCCCCCCCCTCTCTTTTTTCTGTTGTCTTTTTGCAGCTATTGGGGAAAGTTTACCGCAAGTACTATATCGGGGCAGCAACGTGCCCTTGAAAAGGGACAAATCGTTTGTTACGTATACGGGAGACACATACACTGTGCTACTTATAAGCCTCATAAGCTGAGCGCCATCAGATCCATTAAATAGGTGTATGTGTAGGACAGCTGTTTCAACACCAGTCAACCTCACTTTGCTCCACAGTTGTGAAATGGATTAATAATACAGTCAAGAGTGTCTTAATATAAGTGACATTTCAAGGGACTCTAACAAAAAGGTCACATGAAACAGGTAGTCTCTAAATACAGTCCAATTAATTCATATAACCTTTCTTGTATGTAATAAATATAACTAAACATATTTAATTTAAGAACAGCCCTGTTTGTGCAAACAAATTGGCCACTTGTCTCTTGATACAGTCCAGTTATATAGGGATTTTTTGAGAGGACTCGATCACAGTCACATTAGATACACAGTCTCTAAATACAGGGGTTCACTAAGACAGTCTCGGCTGTAGTCACAAAGCAAAAACTTTACATTCTAACGTTTACCGTCATCTTTTCTAAAGATAAAAATCTACGTCGATGTATCACATGCATCGGGAAATTGTTTCAATTTATAGTACAAATGAGTAACTATAACGATGGGTTCACATTTTATTTGAAAACTCAAACAATCAAAATTGTGTATTGTATGCTACAAAATCTGTTTATTGGTGTCACATATGTTATCTTTCTTGTGAAATTTGCTCACTGAAAAGCTATGCATTTTTGTTTAGACAAACTCTGTAACTATCATGGGAGTTGGTATAGGAAACTGATTTATTTTGAAACATTTTGTCCATGTGTACGTACTATAATTCTAATCATGTTGCACCGGACCCATACTATGTATCATTCTAGGGCGTACTTAAAACAATAAAATGTCAACATAATTGCTGTACAAAAAAAAATCTATATTAGCTTTTACAATAATTATGTAAGTCTGACATTGAGAAACTGTGCGTAAGCAATGATTGTCTATGTGCACGTTTGCGATTTTCCAACACATCGTTTCTGTTTGTCATCCCAAACCAAACGTCGGGGACACGGGCGTCCGTCAAACATGGCGTCCCAGCTACATGTCACATAAACGCCACATCCAGCGCAAGACTGGTAATCTCCATTAGCTCGCCCTTTACATGACTTGATACAACCTGAAAAAAAAACAGGGAGTACTTGAGGAAAACCATGAAACTATCTTTCAACAGGAGAGGGTCGTTAAAATACAAATATTTCAAGTATATATCCTCAACAATGACCCAAATTGTAATTGTGAGTCTAACTTCAGAGGTTTGAAGTTTATTTTGTATTTCCGTTTGTTTTACATGCGGGCGATTTTATTAACATTCCTTTCAGGTGAGGACCAGAGCCAGAATCCGTAAAAAATAGCCAATTTCCTCACATAAAAAGATACAGTCGGTAGCATGGCTCGAACCCATAAGAGGTTACAGTGATTCCAAGTCAGTGAATATTAATCATTCAACAGCAGAGGTGGTTCTGTCTTTAACGAAAGTGTTCTATGAGATAGTATACATAACTACCAAACCATGTGATTTTATTTTTTCTCGTGTAAAACACTAAAATGTACACTGCAAAAAGGATAAAGTGGATTTGTAAAAAAACTGATGTACCTTTATTTCCGCCTTGAATTGGATGAAGAATACCAATTCCACTGCCTGCTTTTGGTGTAGGCTCTGAAAAGTCAAAACATAAAATTCCCAAGATTAGAGCAGACACCGATAACGTCATACAACCATTGAAAGTACAAATAAAAGAACAGAAGAGTTTGATTTAGCGGGCCACTTAGTACAGCTGCACATCCTTTAACGTTAAACTTGTATAATGTAAGCATGGTAACTTGGACGCTTTAAAGACCAAATGTGAAAATCCATTTCAAAATGAAGCACACTTATAATCCATAAGCTAATGATTCAATAACATGCATACTTGTTTTGATTGTTGTCGGCGCTTGAGTGGGTGGTTGTGTGGGTGGTTGTGTTGGAGGTTGCGTCGATGCCTTTGTCGTCGGGTTGGTCGTTGGTTGTGTCGGTTTTTGTGTCGTTGACTGTGTCGTTGGTTGTGTCGGTTTTTGTGTCGTTGACTGTGTCGTTGGTTGTGTGGGTTTCTGTGTCGTTGGTTTTTGTGTTGTAGGTTGTGTCGATGGTTGAGTTTTTATTGGTGCCGCAGTTGAAGAGGTCTGTGGTATCATATTAGTGGTTGCTTGTGCTGTTCGTGCTCCCTGAAGATCTGAAATAAAGACGAAAAATAGGATATCGATATTGTTATACCGGTATATTGAAAAGGCGTACACGTGTTTGTGATATTTCTTAAAAGATATATAGTCTGACAGTGTCTACATGCCGTTCGTTCTAGTTATGTGTCACTATCAGTAGCTGAATCAAAATAACACATATATTTATAATCAGTTCTTCATCTTAATTAAAGATGACGGTAGCGTTGGAATGTTTTTACTTGTTGTAATTCGTTTCTGAACATGAACTCAGTCGTGTTTATCCTAACGATAATAAACAAAAACTATCATTTGGTTTTAAGATTAATACGATTTTAAGAAAGTTAAATGTCACAATAAAAATATATTGCAAAGCTTTTATTTTATTTAAAAACATACCAAGTGGACACCCTAATATGCCTAGCCTCATGGCAATATTTTTGTGCCATCCTAGAGGATTAACACGAATACATTTTGCCATCACTGGACAATCGAACATGTTGGTGACTGGTGTATTTTCGTCAGCGTTTGCATTAAAGAACTGAAAAAGTAGGAGCCAGAAATGTTTATGCAATATTTAACTTTACAAATGTTAATTGCATGCAAACAATTACTTTTGTTTTCAAAAGTGAAGTGATATGGTAAGCATCTTTTGTAAGTTGTCCACAATATACAATAAAGGTCGTAGTAGATAAAGGCAAACGTTATATACGCATTTGCTGCTACAGCCTCCCCCTGTCGTATACAACATTCTAATTTTACAAGTTAACAAAATGACTTTTTCCGTTTACTAGTTTTCATAAATTAATAATTGGAATATCATGATTGATTTGTTCTTTATGGCTGAGACAATTTAAAACTTATATCAAATACTGTGTTATTTTCAAAACATACTTTATCGGTGACATTGAATCCAGCAACTGTATGCCAGTGCTTACAATCTTCACTGTACAAGACACGGTACCTCGTTACCCACTGCTGACAACAACCATTTCGCCCCTGAGTCACTAGACCACGTATGAGCGCAGCATCTTTTAACTCAACCTTGTAACAAAAGAAATTTACATCATCAAATGTTTTCTCAATGAAATCAAACTGTCGTTCGTCAGGCTTTGGGCAATTTATTGAATTCACTTATATATATATATTTATGAACTTCTTTTGTAAAAAAGGTCATGGTACAAAAAACAACAAAAAAACAGGTAATGCAGAAATTTCAGAATACCAGGCTTTCAACACACAACTAGCGGGGTTTGTTTTAGCTCTGAAGGAAAAAAATCATTGCAAGTGCCTGTATGCAAAGAGCATTTAAACATATGCTATATAGATATAACATGCATTTAAATAGGTGTTTAGGCAAGTAACGGTTTAAATGGTTAGGTTATATACCTATGCTTGTTGTCTGTAATTTCCACAAAAGCAACGGACTCTGCATCGCAAAAAAAACTACCTACATACCAAGTGTCATGGCAATAACTAATTCCAAACACGAGTTATTGGACGAAAACCGTTTTTCTATTTTTAGTAATAGCAACCTTTACTTCAGGGACCCAAACTGCAATCGCAAGCTACATCACCCTATATGCTACCTAAATACCAAGACTCATGACATCATTTAATCCCCAGTTCGAGTTATCAGCCGGTAAATCGTTTTTCTATTTTTAGTAGCAAATAGATTGACCTTGACCCAAGAATCCCAAAAAGCATTCCCAAAGAACATCTCCATATAAAGTACTTTTGTACGAAGGTTCGTGTGATTACCTCATTCCTAGCTAAAATTATTAAACGGAAACCGCCTGTTTGACGCCGCCCGCCCAAAGACGTATCCCAATCTAATAACCGTTAAAGGGGCAGTCTTTACATTCAGCAGATTATTATCTCCAAACATAAATAATGTGTTCAGTGAACGTAAAGTGATAAATAAATACAATTTTACACAACAACATGTATTAAAAACGCCTCATTCGACACTGCGACCTTCTGTAATAAATCGTTATCCACCAGTTAATTGTACAACAACTTTATATAGATAATTGAATGTTTTACAGACAGGCGACATATTTTAAAACGCTGACTTTAGCAATGATGGTTGGGATTTATAGCTTAAACTTTTAAGGTAGATAATAATACTTGCAATTAATTTATTATTTATGCTTTTAAAGCTATTAAATTTGACATCAATTTTAGGGAGTGGCTCTTTAAAAGTAAGTCTTACCTGTATCCACTGGTTAAAGTTGTCCTTTTCTGCGACCCATGCACCCATTTGTGTAACCCCAGCAGCATCTTTAGTCTCAGTTATATTCAGCTGCGCTCTGTCAGGTCCATAATTAACAGTTTTGTCATTTGGAGCAAAGTGACTCGAAGCTATGTTGCCACTAGCGTAGGAAACACTTAAATCATCTTTGCAGATATCTGTTATAAAATGTAGAAAGCGACATTAACAAAAAAAAATAATATATATATAAAAAGTTTCGGAAAACTTCAGATAGAAAAAGAAGAAGCTGATACCAAGTTTTCAAAGTGTAGAAACACATTCCAAAAGAACCGTTTTAGATACAGTTACCTCCCTTTTTACTACATACGACATTTGTACCGTCCTAATCAGGTAAGGATCGTTGTTTTGATTGTTTATTGAAATGAATGTGTGGTTGATACGATTCATTCCATTGGACCAGTTGATTATTTAAGAACTTGTTTATTGTTGGTTGATTTTAGTTTTTATTTATAGAAAATCTATATCGAAGTTTTATATCGAAGTTCGGGTCAGAGTGTTAATGTACTGTGTAGTGTAAGCATAGGAGATGTACCCCCATACTGTGGAAAGAACATGTAAGTGAATCTTTTTTCACAGTTATTAATGTTCAGAGCTTTAATGTGTTTAATTATGTGTAAATGATTGGTCTATAGCATTGTGATCGTATCGTTTTGAATTTCATTAATGTTATGCCCGATATGAAGGTCACACGATCACAATTACAAGTAGCTGTATAAAGTTTAACCACTGTACTTTTCTATATAACATACTGATAAGTCGCTGTCCAGGGCGGCGACTTTATTTCTATGGCACTATAAGGAGAAGTTATTAAAATTGAGAATGAAAATGTATTGAGAAAAGAAAGTCGAACTATTATTAAAGCTGTTTGATAACAAAATGTCTGAAATGCAATGTAACGATTCCGAATAGATCAAATAACGTTTTTATAGTTGTCTTGAGAGAGAAAGTCGAACTATTGTCTAAGAGGACGATAACAACTAGTCCATCATTACGGTCATCTCCGTCACTGTTCGAATATGGACGGAATTTAAAAAAGTTTTCATTATATACAGACATATTCTTTATCCATAAAAGTAATAAAAAGACGTAATTTGTTTTTTTAAACAAGTCTGTAAACGAGGCTTCTACATTAGGCGATCGCGTGCTTTCAGAATGAGACCTGCGTGTGTAACTCTATTATGTTAATACTATTTATATAGAATAGTATGCAAGCATAATGTTCGTGCATTTTCTTTGTTGCAACAACACTTGATGTGTTATAATGCAGAATCATTTCTATCTTTTGAGATTTCATATTTTTGTAAATAAGTTCACTAAGTTACATGTGCGTTTTTATGTTTGTTAATAATCTGCCATCGTCATTGAAAAGTAAAATAAGGTATCCCTTTTTGCACATGAAGCAAAATAAGGCATTCCGTTTCCTTCCAGTAGTTTTGCCATTCGAACATTTGTGAATAATGTATTTCTAGTAAGAGGCATGTAACAAGTTTAAAACTTTTCCATACTATGAAAACTATGTTCTCATATCTCATTTTTACGGTTAGCATCAACATTTTACTTGTACTGTTCTGTAGCACCCTCTGACTGTTGTATTGTTAACTTCCGATTTGTTCACTTAATGGCGATATTTCGATTAAAATGTAATATTAGTTAAGTAAAATAAATAGAAGCAACGAAATCTTGTAACATATTTTTCTTTTTTTTTTGCAGAACCTGTTTAGGAATCTAACAGAGATGAAACGTGCCTTTACAACTGGTGCTGTCATTTTGGCGGTATTCTTAATACATGTTGCAAAGACGGATATCAGTTTACAAGACGCAGTGCCGAAAATAGACAAAGATGTTCAGGGTATTAGTTTGAAAGAACTATTTGAAGGCGAAATTAAAGCTAAACAAAATACGCATGTTTGTGATTCAAACGAAAAGCTTCAGCTAGACATGTTTGAAAACTGTTTATCACGGTACTTTGAGCTAAAAGTTACAAAGACTGATCACGGACCTAAATATCAATGTGCTACAGTAGAACTGTCAGCAACGAGTAATGACTATACCCCGGAAATATGTTACAGTTTGAAAAACGCCTTTTGGTATGGAGGCGCAGAATTACAGTATCAAAGATGGCCAATAAAAGGAGCAACGTTACCAATGCAACCGTTTGTAACCAACGACATTGTTCCACTCAATCAATCTTTCGGAAATGTTATTGATCGTTACTGGATAAATTCGAAAGGCATTGGTATACGCGTGGACGAGAACGTACCGCTTTCTGTCAGTTTTAACAACACTAAAAACAAAATTTGCTTTCAAGCATTTAACAGACTTGTTTATGTCCCGTCTTTCAGTAAGAACACAGAAAGACGTGTTTCTTTGAAATACGAGATGTGTAAAGCGGCCGATATTAAACAAATTTATATGTTGTATGCTTCGACTCCTTCGGGAATGCCAGATGAACGGATGTTTAAATCACCGATTTGGTCAACATGGGCTAAATATAAAGTCGATATTGATCAATCGAAAGTCTTACAGTATGCGAATGAAATTATTGATAATGGATTTAGCAATTCTCAAATCGAAATAGACGATATGTTTTCAACTCATTACGGCGATTTTAATTTTACACCAGAAAAATTTGAAAACCCAAAATACATGATAAAGAAATTAAAAAGCCAAGGTTTTCGCGTTACAATTTGGATAACACCGTTCGCAAATCTGGATTCACGTGCATTTGTTGAAGGGGTAGACAAAGGCTATTGGCTAAAGGATTTAACAGGACAAGCGCCTGCTCTTGTGAAGTGGTGGCAGGGTATTGGAGGAATTCTCGACGTGGAAAACGCTGAAGCTACTAAATGGTACGTAAACCGCCTAGGCAGCATGAAAGAAGAGTATGGTATTGACTCGTTCAAGTTTGACGCAGGTGAAGTAACATACCTGCCACCTGCTCACGAACACTCAACAAAATGGACAGACCCAACTGTGTATACGACTAAATATGTGACAGCAGTGAGCAATCTAGGACCAATGATAGAGGTAACATTATGTTTCGGTTACTGTATGAAATAACATTTGTATTTTGACATACAAATATATATTGCGATACTCACATATATTTTAAAGAGTACTCGTTGATGTTATATCTCATGAAAGGTTGTTTGATTCGTTCGTTCTTTGAACAAATACACACTCTTTGTTCATATCGTGTTAACTTAGCAAGAAACAACATTAATATATTTGACAAAGGTGCCATTTTCTACTAAAGTACTAGAATGGTTTAAAACCGAGTGGCCCTGCACGTAGTGTCATTGGCGTTAGGATAGGAATGCTATCAACTGATACCAGTCATCCATTTCATAAATTTATGTTTGTGTAGTATTTCACAAACTGGTATGTCAACGCGCAGCTATAAATTAACTGATGCGCGCAGTTCAATAGTCTAATAAGGATGAGGGATTAACCGAAGATTTATTTCAGGTTCGATGTGGATACAGGTCCCAGCGATTACCTATCTTCGTAAGGATGGGAGATAAAGAGTCTAGATGGGGATTTGATAACGGACTCCAGTCACTTATTCCTACCGTTCTGACAATGGGTATATTAGGGTACCCGTATATTCTTCCCGATATGATAGGAGGAAATGGATATGTCTACAATGAAAATGTTGACAATCCTTTTGTGAACACAGAGCTTCCAGACAGGTATGAGTTTCGCAGAAAATAGCTCTGAAAAAGCGGTTTTTGGTAAAATAATTTAAGTCCCTATAAAAATGGTATTATAGTATGACATTGTATATTTAAAACAAATAATGACAGCAGTTAGCCATCAGAGAAGAATAATGTTTACATTTCAGGGAACTGTACATTCGATGGCTTGAACTCACGGCTTATATGCCGGCGATACAGTTTTCTTTCGTGCCATGGCAGTATGATAGCGAAGTCGTAAAGATCGCCTTAAAATACGTTGAAATACACGAAAATGTCATAACGCCGATTGTTTTAGCAGCTGCTAACGAAGCACAAGAAACTGGTAACGTGTCTTTTTGATTATTTCTGGTCATCTAAATATATACGGCAACATAATAATTTAAATGTTAACAGGTTTTCTTATGCACCAACGTTGTAAGCACGCTAATTGTGATTGGTTCTTTCGTTTTTTTGCGATTTTTAAATAATGTAAATCGATTCAGTAAGTATTGCATATTTAGAGCATTATGCGTTAGAATATAGATAACGGTTTTAATAGTTGCAGTTAAACCTATAATATTTAACCAGTGCAGAGTTTTAGAATGATATTAAACTCGTTACGTTATCGACTAGCAACGACGTGCCTCCATGGAATTCCTTCCTAAAGGCGTAATTTATTTGTTACATCTCGTGACACAAGTCAATTAAAATTAATCCAAGATTACCGGACTGCGTATAAGAAGAAAGTATTCATTTTTCTGCTTACTTTGTGGGCCAGACATGCTAGCATGCTAGATATTTTTGTCATCAAGTGTTGACTTTACGTGGTTACAGCCTTACACAATTTCGAAATCTAACCTTTAACAGCTTGCGTCCCTTTAAAGAAATTCTTATTATCTTATACCTGAAAATATATTTCAGTATCTTATAATTGTCGTCTGCTTGGTAGCAGAAAGACACTTCTGACTATATAAACAGTATTTAGTTTGGCTTTAGTTTGGCTATATAAACCGAGGGGAAGATATGTCAAAATATTATAGTATTGTCCGACGTAATATAGTATGTTTTTCTGATTTTAAATTAAAATACGTAGTGATACGAAATTGCTTGAAAAGTTTAATTTCGCTTAACTAGTTTAATCATTCAAATAAGTTGTTTCCGTTATTAAGTTTTGGTAACTGTTCATTTTCATGCATTTAAGAAAATTAATTTGTTTGAACTTATATTTTGTAATTCTTTCCCTTTTTACTGACTCAAATTATAATTTTAAATTAAAATATTTAGTGATACGAAATTGCTTGAAAAGTTTCATTTCGCTTGACTAGTTTAATTATTAAAAATAAGTTATTTACTTTATTAATTACAGGTTAAGTACTTTTCATTTTCATGCTTTAAAGAAAATGAATTGGTCAGGCGCGGCGACCAATTTATTGTCGTTAATGCATGAAAATGAACAGACACCTACTTAGTGTTTGAACTAATGGCATTCTTTCCCTTTTTACTGTCTCAGATTATAATTGCATATTAACCATAGTTAATTGCAGCGAATGCTTCGATGAGATTGAACAAATATACCAAACACTTAGTTCTGTAGCTTTAAAGCTGCTCGCTCTCAGTTACCGTTGAAAAAAATATTTTTCTTAAAAATTGACATACTTATACAGAAATATAAAACTAAAGGCTTGAATAAAAAAATAAGCAAAAATCTAGGTAGGAATTTGCTGAAATCCATTGAAAATGTCGGTTACACGGCATAGCTACACTATATGTTTATATTAAAATTTCAAAAGCGTTTGCAACGCTTTTGAATTTGGTAGTGTATTATTTGAAATTTAGAGATATACGTGACATGAATTTATACAAGAGCCTTTTTATATGACTAAATGTTCTAAAATACGTTATTTAAATACAGTTTGAAGAACTTTATTTTTTTACCAAATCTGAGAGCAAGCAGCTTTAAGGACACGTGTATAATATTTATCGGTACTATGAGCATTCAACTTGCATGTTTCCCTCTATAGAGGATACATGCTAATAGAGTTATGACAATAAACTGCCCGCCAGTAACTTTTGAAATTACGAAAACAGTATAGTACAGCAGAAATAAAGTACAATTTTAAAGAAATGTTTTTTTAACTTTAATTTACAACATTTTGTTTTTAAAGAGTTAATGTATAATTTTATTTATGACAGCTATAACTCTTTTACAGACTAGACACGTTTAATTCAAAGAACGCTTATGATAAACAACCTTCTTGGTCTAAAGAACTTTAAGTACTATGAGATCTTTGTTTTCGTTCTGTGTTTCGGTCCCAGGCTAAGAAAAATCTCCATATTTCAGGGGCTCCAATAATCCGACCTTTATGGTGGTTAGCACCGGAGGACACAGATGCTCTGGAGTGCGAGACACAATTCCTTGTAGGGGATCGCTTATTAGTTGCGCCTGTTGTAGAGCAAGGGGCCAGGAAAAGGAATATTTACCTGCCCAATGGGGTTTGGGAGGACGGAAGAAATGGTGAAACAATTAAAGGTGGAAAATGGTTATTCAGCTATCTAGCAGAACTAGATGAAGTGCCTACATTTATTCTAAAGCACTAACAATGACATTTAGTGCCAACATATTTTAATCGAGAACATATAAATAATTACTGTGATATAATTTATAAAACAAACCATGATCAAGGTAGTTCTGCGTTCTTAATACCCGGTTTGTATTGTAGTGTAAGTTATGCAACCACTCATAGACTAATGCAAGTTAACTGCCGGAATTACAAATCAGTGACAGAAAGTGCTATCGAAGAATTTAGCGGTTACATAGAGAACACGAACAAAGGAAATAAAAAAACAAAGTTTAAAGAACGCAGCGAGATTAATAGGAATAGATTTTTCAGAAATAATTGCGATGTCCTCATGAAAGAAAGACCCGCACAGATATGAAATTTGTGTCGTTTGAATTGATGAATTAAACTTAAATTTATCTCCCTTGGTTCATAAGCTCCGATTGGTGTGGCAGTTTGGTAACTCACGCAGTTTTCGTGCTTTATAAAGAAGCGCATAATTGCCATTCAGCCATGGGTACAGCCGACATAAGACGTTTATATATAAAGGCTCTATGACCTGTTTTCATAATTATGAAAAGTATTGAATATGTTCATATTGTTATATGATCACATTGTAAATGAGCTATATATGTATGTTTGATATTGAAGTTTTCACAAGACGGTACTTTTGTTGATGCATAATTGTAAGGTTCATTGTATATTGAAGTATCTTTACATGTTAAGGGTTTTTGTACTGAAATAAACAGTCGGTCTGTCGGTACCTATACGGCTTACCAAAAATTCTATGTGTTTTTTTGTTTTTTTTCCTGTGTAAGCTATCGGGGGTGTTGTTCATAAGGGAAGCGAAAGATTCGCGCGTATGCCATTGATAAAATTTTAAGTGTAGAAAAGCCAGATATCAAAGCTGCCCGAGAAATCTTTTATTCACTTAAATCACTTTTTTTCATTGCAAACTGTATTATTTAAAACTGAAATATAAAAGAAACAATCTTACCCGCTGCCTGAACTGCCGATCTTTTATGGATAGAGTGGATTATTCCTGAAAGATATAAAATCTGTGTTAAATGTATAAAAAATGCAGAATTACAAACCAGGTAAACTTTCTACAATAAACTCGAAAAAGTGAATGTTTTATTCAATGAAATTCGCAATTTTAAATACACATTTTTTAAAATAGATATGTTTTTTAGTAAAATAATAAATTTGTCCATGCATTTTTCATTTTATTACTTTAGTACTCACCGATGCAAAATATTAAAATTAACACTTTCATTTTTTCCGACTCTGAAAGAAATGAAACACAAAACACTCGCTTGTTCTTTAATCTTTGCAAATATAAGCCACTTATATTAAATGTGTCCTTAAATCCGAGACCCTGTCCCAGTTGCGAAAAATGGTCAGCGGAAATACGGTCTCGGAAGTTTTAACGTTTCCAATGTTTACTTTATAGGAGGTATCCTTTGTGACGCCATGGCGAAACAAAATAAAATTATCGTTCGGTGAAAATGAAATAACTGTTAAACTGAATTCTAAAACCTTTAATCAAGAGAGAGGATGATTTCTGTAAAGAATGCCTCAGTGATGGAGATCGAATACACATTAGGATTAAGCATATAAATAAAAGGCTGATAAAGTACTTGCGGATGTGGTCATACACTCATGATGTACCCAATTAATAGGAAATATCACATACAATGGAATGTTACCTTAAGAGGAAAGTTGACACCTTAATTTTACGTCATACAGAAACTATGACTCTTATGAGTAGAACCATCAGTTGCTCAACGAGATTCTTATAATAGTTGCAATAGCAAGAGAAGGTAACAAGACAAAAACTGAATTAAAAACAAAGAGATTTATTTCAACCATAAATGTCCTAATAATGCGCTTGTATGAAATAAAGATTGTCAGGAAGAGGCAATACACTTGTCTGTAAGACCTGGCCTATCTTGTATCGTCTGAAAGTGCTATATAATCGCAATGTTTCAACTGTTTTAATTGGCGATTTTATTGGGACCGAGCTATTGACAAACATCACATAATGAGAATTTAAATAGAAATTACTTACGAAATGTGGACGAAATGCATTGACTATGATCGTTCTCTAGGATTAAACTACAATAATCATATCATTTAAAAATTAATTATCAACCACTCTGTTGGTAAAACTAATCGAATAACTAAATAAATAAAGAAATAAAGAAAGAAATGAAAGAACTCGCCGAAGTCAGACGAAGGCACATTTGATTAATAATTTTTACATCATATATTAAGTATTACTATGACAATAGATGAAAGTAAAGTGTTTAGGTCTCAAATTTTCAACAGTAAGTGACAACAACACTGTTATTTCTGATTTGATATTACTGATTTGGAACTGACAAGTGACCTAATCTTTTAAATAAATGCTAATGAACAGTATAAACAAGTTTCAACTAAATTGTGTAACATTTCGTTTAACCTAAAAGAGGGTTAATGGGCATTATCATGCTGTTAGACTATAGCCTACATCTTTTCACAAAGAAGGGCCTTTTTGTCGGTTTGTTTTCACTGTATCTATATTTTAGAGATAACTTGTTTGTAATTTAAATAAGAGTATATGCACTGAGAATACAAAATGTTAGTATAACATGCTACAAAACGCCCTAAATCCACTTTACGATAATTTGAGTTAGACATTTTAAACATTTTAATGGGGAGTAATTGTTTTGGGTACGAGGTATATGTTAAAGAATTTAAGTGCAACATACTTTCTTTTCAGTAACCCCGGCTTAACATTTTATGCTGGCACAAGCATGACTCCAGGATATGTTACGGACTAATTTAATTCCAATAAGAGTGTTTTCATTTAATTAATGCGATTAAAGTCAAAGAATCAAAGTCGCTTATCTCAACTCTTTATTCGTTTGTTTATATAAACATAGATCAAAATATTTGTCTTGATTCGCGCGTTTAAAAGTCAACATAGTCTGTATTCCAATGGTGTTGTGCTGATAAGCGTCCAAACGTCCATGTTAGCGTTGATAGGGATTCAAAAGTGACTTCTTCAGTTCTGAATACATGTAAAACGGGTATTTAAATGAAACTTGATATTCTATTAATTTAAGTAACGTTTGTAAGAGGAAACAAGTTTATGTTTACCCAAGATAGGTGTTAATTGCTGTTTAAAGGTTGTGACACTAATTTTGTTTATTTCCGTCGCAGTTTGTAATTTGTTGGTTGGACGTGTTTCACTTTGTCAAAATGTGCAGTATTACATATACAAAAGTATACGGTTTCATACCTTTGCTGCGTAATTACACATCGGTTAAAAGTAAGGATATCTTTGTACATTTAAAGTTATACTACACATCAAAGACCTACCTCGCTTTTAAAGAAGCCCGACAGCATTGCGGTTTCTGATATTTGAGGTTTTACGGATATGTATTATGGTAACTTTAAAATAATCATAATTACCACGCTTCACCATCCGACATTGTTTGTATACTGGATCAAAGTAACCAACGGTACATTTGTCTATCTTGGTGGTGCGGCCTTTATCACATACGATATAATCTGCAGATCTCGGGGAGTTAGGGTATGAGTTTAAACCGTCAGGCTTTCCTTTGCAACTGGGCATGCGCTGCTCACACGGAATACAATTTGGGTTTGAAGTATCGCACTGATACTGATGGTATTCACCTGTGTAATAATCATAAGATATGACACAGACATCGTCAATCATCATCAGCATCACAACCGTCGCTATCACTATTATCATCACTATCATTATTTTAGTATAATCATTTCTATTAGTCTTTGTTTCTTTAGAAAAAACTTTAATATCATCAGATTCGCTGTTATTATTTGGCTTACATGTACTGAGAAATATAATTTGATCTTGCTAAATAACGACAATCGATTTAATCGTTCTAACTTGTCAGAATACTTACACGGTGAAATTGGTTCCACGCGTTGTCCGCATTGTACTTGACTAAAATGTTTACATGTATTATCTATTGTAGAAAACAACTGCGGATAAATACATTCTTGTAACTCATGCCTGTGACCATTTGCGTCATTTCCGCAGTCGTAGAACTGTGCGCAGTTTGTAACACTCGGTATGGTGACACCAGGATTGGCACTGCAGTATGCATCAATCACGTCTGCAACACATATAACATAGTATCATGTATTCATATCATTGACTTGTTCAACTTTTAAAAAACTTATTTTCACTCAGAAATAGCAATTCTTTGGTTTTAGCTTTAAAACGTGTTTACTTTTATGCATATTCTTTTTATTGCAGATTCTTTACACATTTATATGGTTACAGTTTGCCATGAATTTGTTTTAAATGAAGGCATACTTTCATTGTAACTTTGACACATATGATCTAAATGACCTTGACCTTGGACAATAGTTTGCAAACAGTCGCAAAGGTGCGCCTTGTAAATGACAACCAACCTGGATCAGCCGGATCTGTACATCTTCTTCGTATTGGGTCAAGAATTTTGTTGATGATACAAATGCCGGTTTCAATCAGTCTCCCCTGATCACAAACAATGTAGAACTCCGTTAATTCTCGTCCAGGGTAGGGGTTTAGGCCGTCTGGTTGTCCAATACACGTTGGTCCGGAAGATTGGGTTGTATGAAGGGTTGTCTGCGTATGCGTGTTAAAGAACGGGATCGTAGGTCTTGGTGTTTGTGGCGGTGCAAATGTCTGGATAGTTGCTTGTACTTGACCAGGGCATCTCTTGCAGTCAAACCCAATGCACTGATACAGCTTGTAATCACCTGGAAATGTTAAACTGTTTTGATAAAAATGGCATTCAGACTGAAACACACTATTTTACAACTTAAGAACGACATACGATCATAGCGTCTAAGTGTTCCGTTGTAAACTAAATGACAGCCTGTCTTGAAATAACTATAGGGGACTAATTGTCCATTGTTTTTGTACTTTTCATTATCGACAATCCGAATGCATTTAAATACGTCTACACATTCTGAATAATTATCAAAATTTATAATCAATGGACTGAGTCGGCTGTTACTTGTATAATTTCACCATTATTTCCAGTTTTTCACTACACTATATATTTCTAGCTATCAAGTACATACACTGTGACGTAGGCTCCCTTCTTTGACCACACTGCACCCAAGTACGATCCCTACACATCTGTGTTATCTGATCAAACAGTTGTGGATATGGACATTCCATGAGATGGTTTCCTAGCGGTGTGTTTAACGTATTACAAATGTAATACTGCGCACAATTTGTCGTGTCTGGGAGTACAGCTTGTGGGTTAGACCTACAGTAAGAGGCTATTGTGTCTGTAAATAAACGCTGTGTTTTAACTTCGAGTTACAGAAAATCAGTAGGCATACATTCATCTCTTAGAGATATACATAGGAGACAAAAGTGAAGTGGTGAATATCAACTTTCATGCAAAGTTTTGTTCGAAAGTTTTAGTTGTTGATGCAGTCATGGAGGAAATCTAACTTCTCCATCACATCTTAGAATGCTTAGAAGTATGCAGTATGTTTAAAGAATATTTAAATACACTGTGACAGTGTTTTAGACTGTGGATATCACACATGCTCAAAGCTCACCTCTTCGGGGGAATTTAGCTTTATCAAAAGCTAAAATGCTTTCCGAACCTTTGGATCGGGGAAAAACTTGCCAAAAACCTTTTAACCCATGTGCCTGAAACTTGTTTTTGTTTTATTCTAGATAGGTCAGTTACTATATATTTTCGATTTTCTGAGGCTTTGATCCGATAAAAACGAGGATATAAATCATAGATCTGTTACTAACATTTGAGCTTTTTTATCGAATATATTGGTAATACTGCACATGGTAAATGTTTAGTGCGACTTTAACATAACATATGAAATTGAAACAATTGAAGCGCCTACTTGGCTTTGTCGTTGTAACAGTTGCCATGGTAGCTTGGGCCATTCTACACTGTCTACTTGTTGAGTCAAAAATGCCAAAACTGCACTGTTCCACTGCTATAGTACGGTTCCTCTGACAGCGTACGTATTTAGACTGTTGGCCGGGGTACGCATGATTTCCGTCGGATAATCCAACACAGGACATATATCTCTGAGAACATGGAACACAGCTTGGACCTTTGCACTGGTTTCCAGAATATTCACCTTCAAAAATAAAGAAAGCAGGATATGTGTCCCGTATGGACCCAGGTGTCATTCTAGCCCTTTGCAGAAAGCTGTGGAAATTATTTCAGACCAAAAGCGTGAATCATAAACCACTTTGTAATTTCAACTTGCATTAAATAAGACCTTTTCAATGGGTACAGTGAGTAAATATTTTACATTATATTGTTTCAGCTAAAACTATATTTTAATTATAATGAGCGAATACTTAGTCTATAATATATGCTACTGTTTTTACTATCGATTGCGAAACAAGTTCTTACAACTAATATTAAGTTGCTAGTTTGTCCCTAGGTCTCGTGTTATTAAAGCAAGAAACTAAGCACAAAAAGGTGATGAGTTGTCTAAGATATTCATGTAACAAATGTTTAAAAGTCAAGTGAACAAAGTAATTATATCATATTTGGTGGGCTGGACTGTTAAACAGAGGCGTAGAAAGCACCAGCGTCTTTTCTTAGATATATTTACTGTATTTTAGTTTTTGGTATCATTCCATTCGTTCTAAGAAGTATACATACATGGCGCTTGTGGTTCATATCGTAGTTGACACTTAACGTTGTTAAAGTCTGCGCATGCGCGAATGATAGGATTGTAAAGCAATGGATACGGACACTCTTTAGCAGTTATAACGGTGGTAGAAAAGATGTCTCGGCAGTCGTAATATTTAGCACAGTTGGTAGGATCCTCTATCGTATCGTAAGGATGGCTTCTGCAATACGAGTTCGGGTCTCCTGTTGAAATAGAAATACATGTTTGATATGGTAAATAAACAACATCATCATTATAAGAAATAGCTTTACAAACTTGCTTTTGATGTGGTAAATACGATGAAATAAGTAGGTCATGCATTACTGAAATTTGTTATAAATATAAAATTAGCGGAATGCCTAACCGATTGTTTCAACATAAACAGACCGACGATAACACATATTAAAAAGTAGGGAAACGAAAAGTGGTTCAGATGTTGTTGTTGTAGGTGCTTTAAGCCAGTTTTAGTCATCTGTAAAGATGGGCAGTCTACCTTACCATCGTTCCTGGGACCAGTACTAGAACCCATGTCGTCAACGTTCTCACATAAAGAGTCAAGGTCAGTAGATGACCTTCAATCAATGAGAGGTTACAGAAATTTCAAGTCAGCTGCTCTAACCACTCGACAACGGAGGCAGACTAAGTCAGATGTGCGCACACAAGCATGGCTTATGTTGAAGACAAGACGAAATACCTGTGTTCACTGAGGTTGTCATTGCAGCTGTACTTGTAGTTGGTACTTGACATGCTCTTGCATATACATTAAACACTCCTGCAGGACACTGATGTACACCCATAGTGCGCCCCTTCAAGCAAGTTATATAGCTAGATGTTCCCTCGCGTCCGGGGAATGGATGGTTTCCGTCAGCAAGATTTAGACATGAAGGCAGTCTTTGAGAACAGGATATGCAGGTTAAATCTCCGGCAGCGCAGATATTTTGTTGATATTCACCTGAATCATTTAATTGACAATTGGTAATAATGCAGATGACATTGATAGTGTTATCGCAAAGTACAGAAACGACAATAAAATATAACGCATTTAATTTTGTTTGGTTATGTACGACTGTTGTTTACTGTTGTGTTGCTTATTGAAATCTCAGCTCGGAGTTTGTCATTACAATTTTGCGTTTTATAGGATACAGTTACAATAGTTCAATACAATATATATGAATTTGTAACATTGCAGCTATGAAATTGTCGTCTCGTTGAATGGGATACCGTCTGCTGCTTGCCTTTATATGCACTTGCTTTAATCATGATCTTGGAGGTACGTAGGAATATTATAAAAACCATAGTTTCTGGCCCATGTCAATTTAAATCATTCTTTAACATGTGCAAAAAAGAAATAAAACAAAACAAAAACTTTAAATCATTACTTTGGTTTATCACAGCTGATGCATTAAGATAACCATACTTTATCAGCAGCGACAGAATGCATAGCCTATGTATAATAGTCTAAATAATTGTTTATTGTGTTCTTACATGGTGTTTTGTACTCTGGTCTGGTATTACATGACACAAACTGGAAGTCCTGGCATCGTCCCGTAAATTCATTGAACATGTACGGATACGGACACTCAAATAGGAAAGGTGATGATGTCTTCGAACAGTTGAAGTACTGGGCACAATGTTGTGGATTTGGAAGGACACGTCCAAAGTTCTGGGCACATACACCTGATGAAATGATTGGACTGTACAGTACTTAAACAGTATTTAATACAAATTTAACACATTAAGGCATATATAACGAAATACATGCTTGCATGTGTTCGCCGTCAAATATTTAACACATTTTGTCAAATGATTTACTAGTATTTATGATGCTTATTTAACGGAAGTACAGCCACCTGTTAAAATACATGTATTGTCTACAAGTGGGTACTATTCTGCAAATAACAAATACTTTGGATATTGTTTCTGAAACTTTGTGTATGGTTTCTTTTGTTTAGGCCAGGTGAACTATTGCATTGAATTGTACGACGTACAGATAAAGTAAATAACTAAAGCCATCACACCAAACACGAGTCGGTCACACGCACTATATTGTTTCCGATAAACATCATTAGATTCTTTTCTATAAAACGGAAATTGAAATCCAGCTCATTAACCCGTCGACTCTACCTGTGTTTACACGTTGTGGTACGGGTAATCTACGTTTCAATACCATATCTTTTATGGACTGTGCATATATTCTGACGCAAATGATTAAGTAGCCTCAAATTGATACAGAAGATAATGACAGACTAAAGGAGTCCTTTCTAAACTATTCATGTAATGAAACTGACACATTCAAGCTGGCGTTATCTCTTACTTTGACAAAACACTCTTTGATTTATACATTTATGAGAAAAAATAGTTAATAAATAAAGCAAAATAAAAACAATTTACTTGGCTGTACTGTCGAAGTATGGGTTTGTATGGGCGGGAAGAACGTAGCCATTTGCGTAGATGGTGACGTCATGATGGGTGTGGTCACAACTGAGCATTCAGTATCGCCAGGTGTACACACCTGGTAGGTCAATGTGCGATTCAAAGAACAGTCAACAAGGTATCGAAGTCCATCATACAAATTTGTAATAGTTTGTCTTCCATTTGGCAAGTCTTTGCAACTAGGCAACCGGTTTGGACATGGAATACAATTTGACTCTGAAGGGTCACATCTGTTTTTGAAGTACTCGCCTATTAAAGAAAACATATATCTATGTCGATCTATTTTCCAGTGATTGCAAACTTTCATTCAGTGAGTGTATGACTTAATTTGTGAAACTGACCAAAATGTCTGTAGAATCAGACTGTTCTTATGGATATTGCCATATCCGAATATTTGACAATTTGACAATAATACACTTTTCATGATAAACATTTCAAAGACAAAAATTACTTTGCTAAACATTTTACATACACGGTGCTTGTGGTTCGAAGTGACCACTGCAAGAAACACTTTGGAAATGTTCGCATCGCATCGTTGCACTTGAAAACAGGTCCGGATATTTACATTCCTGTAATTTATATATAGCCATTAAAACAAATTATATTTTACGCACAAACTTAACGGAATTAGCACCTCGACCCGATTACGTTTAATGTGGGAAAAAGTTGTTAAAAGGTAAAACAAACACTTTCCATATATCTTGTGCAGTCTTTGTACAATGCTTTTCATACGGATTATTGACATCGTGTTAAGCAATTACACTTAAAACTATAAAGAAAGAAGAAATCTCAATAAGAACCCCACCTATTAAGAGATTATCAACGCCTAAACACATTTTATGAACACCATGACTAAAAGGGTAGTTTGAGTCTTTGTGAAACATTTCATACAAACAAATAAACATATTAATCTGAAGGAACACTTATGGCAAAAGGAACTGTTGGGCCTCCTGCCTATGACTGTTTTCATGACTCACCGACTTGTGTAACACATACTAAAACAATAAAGACAGGCATACTTTGGCGCCTTTAAATATACAACGTATTTTTAAATTGAATCGGGGCGCCTTTAAATCTGCATGTTATTTATAGCTGAGCTGGGGCGCCTTTAAATCTACAAAGTATTTTATAGCTGAACTTACTTGTACATATTCTATATCAAATGGATACACACTTTGTAGAGTACGACCCGTGACGGAGCAGTTATAGTACCAAGCACAGTTAGTTGGATGGGGCAAAATGGCTCCTGTATTGCTCTTGCAGTATGGTGCAATATTGGCTTAAAGTAGATAACAGACCATTCATAGATATGTTCTGCATTAAGAACATTCAAAGTTAATATTTGAAAGTAAATTTTAAATAATATGTCCGAGCATACATGTGCAAGAGTTTTTTTTTTATAAATTATCTTAATCATTTCAAACGAGCGATTTACATTTTACGTTGTATTAAGTAATGCGGGGTACAAATTGTAATGATATTTTGAAAAAATACAATAGAAAATAAAATAATAAAAAATTACAAGTTAAAGTCTATTTAGTTGATACATTACTAACTGCTGTTAAAACGAATCTTAATTTAGTTTGGATACAATGAAGTGATAGAATAGCATAGTCTGCGAAAGTAATGACAACGTTGAAACGTTGAGTTTCTAAATCAAAGGTTTCCCTCCATACTGATAATGTGTTTTCGTTATTGACATCGCTATGAATATTTCTGGCGTCCAAGCCTTACTATTTTAACTTTGATCTTTGATATAAAACTGATGATGCTGACAGAATTTACTTACCGGAGTTAATCTTAGTAACGCAAATACGGAGACCTGCATCAAAGAAGCCGCTCGGACATTTGTTTACAGAGAGCGTACGATTTTGTTTACAGTCTAAATATGTATCAGAGTATTCTCGCCCAGGTACAGCCACGTGACCATCTGGGAGACCTACACAGCTAGGAAGTCTGGAGTTACATGGCACACATGTGGAATCGCTCGGCTGGCAAAGATTTTGTGAATATTCACCTGTATAACAAAAATATAACGATACATCAATCCTTCACTTTTAAAACAAAATGAATACATATATTTCGCAAACTACTGTGAAATTATATTATAATTTGCATATACTTGATACATTTTATTTAAAAGAATCATACTATTTTGAATAGCGTTCAAATACAAAATATACGATAATCAACTGTATAGCATGTAAAATATGACATTGAAGAAGTAAATAACCAAATCTGAAAGTAGTAATGGTCGGCATTGATCACGTTGTAATTGTATACAGCAATGTTATGTAGTCGTGCACACGTACGAGAGTAAAAACTTTACATCCAAATCAATAATTTTGAAGAAAATCATAGTATTTTAAGTGTTAAGTCTTTGATTTAGATAAACATACACGGTGCTTGCGGCTCGCTACGCTTGTCACATGTTACACGGTTGAAAGGTTCACATTTCTTTGTGATTGTAGAGTAAAGGTCCGGGTAATGACACTCAATACTGCGGTATGAATCTCCTGGCATCGCAACACCAATCCTAAGATATACATATGTTCATTACATACTAAGACGGATAGTGTGTATCAATGTTTGATTGAGACAGACAACAACATAAATGGACCCAAAGGAATATTTATCTGAATCCATTTGCCAATATATTTTTCCTTTACATCAGTGTTTCTGTGAATTTTTTGACAATTTACGCCGGTTGCTAAAGGAATAGAGTAGAGCGCAACACGATATACACGAAAAACAACATATTAAGAAAGAACAAACGATAAATTTTACAGTTTACTGTATTGAATTTCAATACAAGCCCTGTTAGGGTTTAAACTCTTTATTACAAAATGCGGGTAAAACAAAAGATTTTATATAACCTCATATAATATTTCCATGAGCACACAAAATATCAGCTCATGAAAAGGGGCTTCAACAAATATTTAAATAACTAGTAATTAAATAATAAAAAGTAGTATTCTTTCTTTATAGTTCGTACCCATTAATAAATAAAAAGCAGTCCCTACCTGAATTCAGATTTAGAACAGTCAAAGTATTTGGCGCAATTCTTAGAATCTGCTATCAGTTCATGTGGGTGACTTTTGCAGTAGTCATTTATGTTTCCTGAAACAGAATTCAGTCCTATCGTTATGAACTTATGTTATGACCCAAGATTATTTTGACCCAAGATAATCCATACTCAAACTAGATCTAAATTGAATAAAAAACTCAACATGGCCAAATTTCATGCATATTTAATGAAAAATGCAACATTTATTGCATACACAAGCGTTTTCTAAGATTTTACTCGTGACCTTGTTTTTGACCTCTGATAATCAACTCAATCTAGATTTCGTCAAGAAAATAATTTTCACCAAGTTTTATGAAGATCCAATAAAAATGCAACCTAATTTTAGGATTTTTATATTATAAAGTTTTATTATGATTTGACCCCGTGACCTAGTTTTTAACCCTAGTTAACCCATAGTCGAACTCTACTTAGATTTTATCAAGGCAGTTGTACCGACCACGTTTCAATACGATCCAGTGAGAAATGCAGCCTATTTTGCATACACAAGGTAAAGTGTGGACAGACAGACGACAGACATACAGACAGACAGACATACAGACGACAGACATACGCCGGACACAAGGCGATCACAATAGCTCACTTTAGGCTCAGGTTAGCTGAAAAACTGTCATCGAAACTGATTTGTGCTAAACTGTTTGGTTATGAATGTGTACAATAATGATTAATTATTCTTTCAGAAAATAAGCAACCGTTGTCAATTCCGTTGTCACAGCTTCTGGTATTTGGGTTGAAAACTCCATTCTGACACTGTTCCACGCCAAGCGTTCGTTCTTTGTAACAATGTACGTAGTCACGTGACCAGTAACGACCAATAATATCGTTGTTTCCATCCGGAAGACCGATACAGCTTGGGAGTCGCTCTGGACATGGTGCACATGAGGCATCATTGGGATTACATTGATTTTGGAGATACTGACCTAAATGTTCAAAAGATACAATACTGACTTATATAATGACATAACAAAAAAGCTATAATGAGCTTAATAAAAGTTAAAACGTAGTTGAGCTTGAAAGAGTATTTCTATATGAACACTACAATCTGGACTGTTGCTTTGTACTTTACTACAATCAGATTCAGGATACAAAATTATTTGTTTTCAGTTATAGGACCCATTTCAGCGATTTTTGTATCTGAAAACACTAAGAAATGTACAATAGAATAGATATACATGTATCCAATATTTATCCAATATATATTTTGTACATACATGGTGCCTTGACCTCGTGCCTTTTATCACATTTGACATACTGGAAATCAAGGCATTTCTGATATACTTCTGAGTAGAGATCTGGGTATTCACACTCCTAAAAGTGCAATGTACAAAGTTGCATACAAATAGTTCAGCTCAAATTCGAGCACGTATGTTGGGTGGTAGCAGCTTTGATTCTTAAATGACAATACGAGCTATAGTTCTTATATCTGAGTATGAAAATTACTTTACAAATTAAATTGATGGCGAACAAACTTGAAAACGGCAAAACTCATATAACAGCTCTAATTTTACTACTAAAAGCGTTTAGGTACCTTACTCACTATATCATAAAACATTTATAAAATGTACTTGCATCTAACTGAACTGGCAGAAGAGGTCCAAACGTTGCGACAGATTTTGAGCAGTTATAGTAAAGTGCACAGCTTCCAGGGTAAGGTATCATTCTCGATGGGTCCAATCTACATTGATCTTGTATTGTTACTGTAAAATGCAACATATTACCGTCATAATTGCATGTGTACATAATTTTGTATGAATTCCTATTTTTGTAATTTTGTGGTATGCAATACTACCAATGACATTACCAAAATATGTTCTTGTATTATAAATTAGACAATCTAAAAAATAGTTAATTTTTACCTGGACCCGACGTTGGTTGAACTTCACAATGTCTTTTGTTTGGATCAAAAACGCCCTGGTTACATTGTTTGGTTCCCATAGTTCTATTTTGGCGACATGTGATATAATCTGGTGTCCACTGTTTTCCTTCTATGGCGTTAGAGCCATCAGGCAGCCCGATACAACTATACAACCGTTGAGGACAAGGAGTACACACGGTGTTCGTTTGAGAACAACGATTTCTCTGATATTCGCCTAAAAAGCAAAAGCGTATACGTAGGTGATAAGCATGATAATGCACATCTACTGATGTATACATTTTGTAAAGTGAAACAATATACATAATTATATTTACTTCGGAATTATGTCCCTTTACACTTACAAAATTTCATTGTTTGCTTTTGCTTTCCAGATTTTGAATGGGTTTCATCATAAATCGACAGTTTGTTCTCTGTTATAACAAGCGTTTTCGATTTATTAAACTATTTGCTTCACATTTAATATGATATGCCTAATCTGTGATTTCACATGTACTATAAAGTTTGTCGGCAAATACGAAATTGCCGGATATCTAAAGTTGAATTTCAGATAATTTTAATTTTCTTTTTTGAAAACAGGAAAAGTTCGTCGAATAATAAAATCACTTCAAAACTTTAATTCTTCACTTAGATATTTTGTACTCCGTCTCTTGTGTATTTAAAAGACTTACATGGCGCCTGAGGTACAGGTCTTTGGTCGGTTGGAACTGTCGTGAAGTCTCTACAACTCCGAGTCAGAGTGTCGAACAAATCCGGATAATTACATTCTTGCAGGTATGGGACACCGACTGGCGAACTTGGGTTCGAGCAGTCATAATACTGTGCAGCGTCTCTCGTGTTTGGAAACACTGCTCTTGGATTCACTTTGCAGTAATCAGGAACATGCGCTAGAAGAAGTCAATTATTTATGACAATCATGTTTTAAGATTTTAACCAAAGTATGCTCAACATATTCTCTATATGTACGTGCATCTTCATGTACATATAATGCATGTATAAGTATAATGATAGTCTCAGATTATCTCAAGGCATATGACTGTGACATAATCATAACGTTTGCACTCGTAATTCATTGGACGGCTGCGTGATTTACATACAATGTCCCTATTTAGTATTACTATCTGATAATATTTAGGGCATTCACTAAAAATGAAAGAAAGGAGCACACTCAGCAGAACAACCGCACACAAATTGATAACAAAGGATTGATATTGAAGTACATTCGGACTTGCGTTTACATAATCGAAAGTGCCAACCCAAAGTAGCCATGCTAAATGCTTCATGTTTATTTATATCTAGATAATTGTACGTAATATGAAAACACTATCTACTCACAGTAAGTCACTACGTTATTTAGGTGACAACTTGAACGCGTTCCTATGAAAAGAAGTAATTCTATAAACATAGAGTAAGAGCATAAATTCATACCTGGTTCCACAAATTTGACACACTTCCTTGATATTGGATCAAATATAAGTGAACCAGAACACTTTGTTATGTTCAGAGTCCTGTTCTTTAGGCAGATGATATATTCACTGGTCCACTGATGAATCGGGAAAGCGTTAGAGCCATCTGGGGATCCAACACAACTTGGCAACTTTTCAGGACACGATTGACAGTTAAATGAACTCTGGCATTGGTTTTGAGTGTATTCACCTGTAAGAAAATAACAGAATAAGGAAAGCTACAGGCGCTAGATCACAAAAGAATGCAGGCTTGTCGACATATGTCATTACGCCAACAAGTACTTGCATCAAAAGCTAAGTACGTACTGTTTCTGTATGATACATCACATGATCTGTGAAGCACTACTTTTCACTTGAACAAAAGATGACAGACTGGTATCCCTAGTGCCTAATCAAATTATAAAACAGCAGTCATCGGCATACATGCTATGTTTGTTCTTTGTTGCACACATTTCCGGGTCTTTCGATTCATGAGATAGGATCCTTGAAAACAAGCCAAACCAGAGAAATCAGAAAAAAAATTGACCTCAGTGGATTTTGTTTACATACTCCAACTTTAGCAGCCGATATCTTCTTAGGTTATATTAGAAAATCAAGGAAGAATTTTGGTATAAATAGCTCGTACAAGGTGCTTGTGGTTCCATCCTATTTGAACAGCTAACTTTTGTGAAGTTCTGGCAAGATTTTGTTGTTGTTGAGAACAGTTCTGGATATGTGCATTCTTCCTGGTAGTAAGCACCAAAGCCAAATCCAGGCGCCTTCTTGCAGTCATAGTATTTTGCACAATTTGTCGGATCAGGGAAAATTGCTTCATGGTTGGCCTGACAAACTTGATTAATTTTATCTGAAAAGTAATGAAATACACTGAGACCTTGGAATAACGTCCTTCATAAGAGCCCGGGACAAAGGGATTTGAAATGAATGAAATTACTTGAATATTACAGATTAATTCAAATGCTTAACTTAATATATTTGTCAAATGTACAAATTTACATTTTGATTAACAAACATTTGCAAAGGGTCTGACTTATCGTTTCATTTTAACTCTTGTTATTGATGGCTTCTTCTTTAAGGACAAGTTTATTTTATTCTTAGAGTGGCTAACGTTAATGTTTTCTTTTCTAAAAGTTAACAATGACAATGACAATTAACAGAAAAAGTTTCACCGAATGCTTTTTTTGTATTTATCAAATATGTTTATGTTCTGACTAACAGACAATAAGTACTCACTTGGATCTATATTTTCGACACATTTCTTAATTGTGGGATCAAATATTCCTACTTTGCAATGGTCTTTAACAAGTGTTCTATTTTTTAGGCATTGCATATATAGATCTGTCCACAGTTTTCCCGGCACGGAGTTTATTCCATCCGGAAGTCCTTTGCATGATGGTAGCTTGTCTTGACATGGCACACAGCTAATGTCTCCAAACCTACACTGATTTGTTGTATACTCACCTGTTGGAAAACAAGATATTTTTTTCTGTGAAATATTCTAGGACAATAAACAAAAACAAATACAGAAACGATTAAGTAAACGAGTAAAAATGAACTTAATTCGTTAAGAACAACACAAATCACGGAAATGTATGACACTTGATTTTGGTAGGTCATACCACATAAAAGTAAAATCTGCCAACTGGCTATATAGAAAAGGGATTGTTAAATTTCATTACAGCATATTCAAGAAATCTTAAGTTTCTACACACAATTTGTAAGAAAAGCGTTTAAGGGTCTCATTTCTAAAGAATTCCAATTTTCCATTGCTACAGACTACTTGTGCCAAACATTATCAAATTCTTACAAGACCTTTTAGAAAAAAGAAGGTATTTTAAAATATATTACCCCTATTCCCATGTGCGTGGGCGTGGTGTGGGGCAAGAGGTATAAAGCTTGGGTATTAGAAACAGTGATCATCAGATTAGTTGAGCCAATTACAATTAAATTTGGCAACCGGTGTCAGAGAAATAGAATTTCAAAATGTTTATATTGAATATATAAGCAAAGAATAACTTTGGAGTTGCTATGACAATCTCGATAAAAGTTGCACATGCATCGTCGCATGATCTATACTGTTTTGAATATTCATTAAACTATATTCTTTGGTTGCTTGGATATGGCTCCTGACGGACGGACCACGCCAAAACGATATCCTTCCGCCTTCGGTGGGCTATAAAAGGAGCCTTGTACACATGCAACTGCAGACGGGTCGCATCGATTATAGCCTCTTTAGAGGATGGTGGACCCAATAAGCACATTTACAAATAAACAATGCAACTGCAGAAGAGATCAATAAAATGTAGCTGATTCCTAAGTTCGTGTAACATTACTCTAGGTATTAATGTTTAAATTAGTATTCTAACACTTACACAGGGTTTGAGGTTCTGGTCGTTGGCCACAAAATACAGACTGGAAATCGTTACAGTTCGAATTCTTGTCTGAGAACAAACGTGGATATGTACACTCATGTCTGAAACCGTTTGACGGATCACTACAGTTGAAGTAACGACCACAGTTTGACGGGTCAGGCAATACTGATTTTGGGTTGGACTGACAGTAATTTGGAATGTCCACTGAAATATGAATTACCAGATATTACTGTGCATAAGTCGACGTCAACTGGAATATCAGATGTGAACTGAAAAACAAATTTTAGATAACACTATAAAAGAAGGTAAACATTTCAGTCTATCAACAATCATGAACCTTACACGGTAAAAAAAGAACATAGTTTTTATCAATTATATGCTCATCTGACGAACAGCAGCTTAAATGTGTTCAAAAAGATAAAAACACAATTTGCTTTTTTCTTTCTTTTTTGAATACCTGGGTTTATGGTAGAAGTGCAGGACTTTAGTGAAGGATCGAACTGTCCAGTTGGACAAGTATGTGTGGATAAAGTACGATCCTTCGAACACGTCATAAAGTCCCGAGACCACGTCCGACCTGGTATGGCATTGTTTCCGTCTGGTTGACCAACACAGCTTGGATGACGATCAGCACAAGGGGTACATGAGTGATTGCCGACAGGACAAATATTCTGGAAATATTGGCCTGAAACACATGACGACATATTTATTTTCTGGCATTTATTTGATTTCGTCATTGCAGTCAGTAAAGGTTTTCGAAGTAAGGTCGTTTTAAGGGTTAATTTGGCTTGCTACGTCTATGTCATAAGAAGTTTCTTATATGATATGAAATAGTTATTTAACCAAATTTAATATTTGACATCTCTATACAGATTTGTCTAAAATGTAGCACCTCATGATCTAACTCTTTATTATTGGAACAAAATAAACGTGCAGAATGACGACTAAAGCTAAGGCAAAGTGCTTTTAAAGAATGACGTAATATTTAAGCACTGTATGGTAAACAATGTTATCAAACAATTTCTTGCATTTAATGCTCACAATAGCTGAATTCTACATTCTAAAATAGAAAATATCCTTGCGACCTTGGGATAAGAAATAATCTTTACTCACATGGCGCTTTTGGTTCAGACTTTGATCCACAATTAACATCAAAAAAGTTTCTGCACTGCAAAGACTGTTCGTCAAACAACATTGGATAGTCACATTCCATGAGGTAATGACCGAATGGCGTGTTGTCCTTAGAACAATCAAAATACTGAGCACAATTCGTCGGATGTTGAACAATGGCATGGGCGTTAGCAAAACACATATCTCTTATATGTTCTGAAATTAAACATTGTTTTATGTTTAGACATTGATATTCTGAAAATTTACATACCATACCACTGCATAGATATGGACTTTTTTCGTTCTAACAAAGTTTTTCCCTTTGAATCACCCTTACATCATTTGCAACATAAACAACGAAACTAGAATACTGCAGATTAGGGTAAATTTTGAGAACAGATGAGCTTATCAAAACTATTGATCGGTGTATTGCTAAATAACAATGATTGAAACAAAACATAAACCTACGCGGACCGACGTGAACGCTGCAAGCTCGAATGTTTGGATCAAATACGCCTTGGGAACACCTCTTCACTTCCAAAGTCCTGTTTGTTTGGCATCTGACATAGTTAAGAGACCATAGCATCCCCGGAATACCGTCATCTCCGTCAAGAAGGCCGGTACAATCAGGTAGTCGGATCTGGCACGGGATACAGGTTTTATCCGCTTGAGGACATTTGTTATGGTCGTACTGACCTGCAAATGAAGCTTAGTACTTTAAAAACAATCAAATCTTAGTTGTAAATGATCTTTGAGTTTAGATTTTAACCTTTTAAACCTTTCATACAACTTTACTATTACTAAGCACTTTTACCCGTTGTTATTAAATATGATATCTCTATAAGAAAGACACATTAAAGAATACGGTAACAAGGGCTGTAACACAAAACAATGTGCAGATAATAAAATGAATTTTTAGCGTTTAACCTAGTTATACTACCACACTAGTCAATTGATTTGAAAGTGATTTGGTTTTTATTTACTTACAATCACAGTAATGAAGAAGGGTACTTTTAAAGAAAACTAAATAAAAAAGAAATTAAAAAAAATGACACTCATGAAATTACTATTAAGTGGTACTGTTTAAATTTAGAATTTCTATTTAGAGATGAATATGTTATATCATATTTACATGGAGCTGTTGGTTCCGGCCTTGAACCACATTGAGCTAAATCAAATTGAACGCATCTGTTGTCGCTGGGAGAGAACAAATCCGGGTATGTACACTGCTGATGACTGTTGGTAACTGCAGATGTTGCTAAACTACATTGATAGTACCGAGAACAATCATCCGGATCCGGAAGTAGCGCATTTGGAAAAACTTTGCAATACTCGACAATTTCAACTGAAAGAAATGTGTTAATTGAGCGAAAATGATCAAATATTTTAGCATATGTATAGTTTATTTAGCAATAACTTCAAATTTAGTTTCACTCGGTTGCAAAGCAGGATCTTTCGGCTCAAGTTTATTACTCTAAATGATTCATAACTTAGTGGTATGATGAACGTATGACTTAAGACTACAAGCCCACACCTAAAGTTGCTTACCCGGAAACAGAACTGCGATCTTCAGGTTTGCAAAACGGACTGCATGACAACTTTTACCACTGAGACCAACCAGAGCTTGTTTAAAATGGTTTGAAAGCTTTCTTTGATTGTGTATTGTATCAAGATTATAATATCTGACTTACATTTCGTGATTTGTCTTTTTTCTATACACTTTCTGGTTTTTGGGTTGAAGATGCTGGTACCAGGGCACCGAGACACATTAGTTGTCCTACTTTTATTGCAGACGACAAACTGTTGTTGCCACAATTGACCTTGGAATGGCTGGTTACCATCATCAAGGCCAACACAAGACGGCTTACGGGACGTGCACGGTTGACAGGACGGTTGAGTTGGGCTACACTGGTTTGCCTTGTATTCACCTACATGAAACCAAATTATACCAAAATAATCACAAAACAATACATATATCAGCTACACCATGTGACATCTTTTTAAATCCTTAAGTCAGATATACGCTATCAGTGGTATGGAAAACGTTTCTTAATATGACGTCATCCAACAATATTTAGAAACAAATGAAAAAGCAATCATGTACTACTATCGAAAACTCACTCCAAATACAATAAACAAATTTCTCTCTCTGCATTTGTCATCAGTTACCAACTAAAAACTTACATGGCGCTTTCGGTTCATATCTGACACCACACTGTACATCGGTGAATGGTTTACAGGTCAATGTCACTGCATCAAACAACTGAGGGTATGGACATTCTCGGTTTTGACTCCCACCGAATGCAGCCGTGGAGCAATCATAATACTGTGCACAATTAGTTGGGTGTGGACGTATAGCCGTTGGATAAGCGTGACAGAAGCTAGGAATATCCACTTGAAAATAAAATGAACAGAAAATAATAGCATAAAGTAAACACGCGATCTCGTACCGAATGCCACTAGTAAACAAAAAGCAATTTGTACGATACGAACGACTTGCATTGGTGAAGATCTTTTCTACTCTATATGTTTTTCATTTTGTATCCGATAACAAACTAGTGACATCTAGTTATAACTGGAAAACAATCAAAAACTACTTTAAATTGACCTGCTCACCTTGGTTGATATTCTGTGTGCATCGGCGACTTGTCGGATTAAAGTATGATTCTTGTGGACATTGGTTTATGGACACAGTTCTATTCTTGTAGCAGTCAACGTACTTTGTCGACCAATCCTGTGATCCAAACGCATGCGAGCCGTCAGGCAGACCAATACAGCTAGGTAGTCTTGCTGGACATGGTACACATTTAGGATCTTTGGCAGGACAAAGGTTTTTGGTATATTCGCCTGTTTAGAAAAAAAATCTTCAAATAAGCCTGTCATAGTGAATAGCGCATTCTGTTTATTGGATATAAATAATGAATGCATTTAGCCGAGAAAAGTGATCGAGATTAATAATGATTATAAAGTGAAATTCTTACCAACTACTACAGCAACATATTTTTAAACGTTAGAATCAGGTTTATTAACATTAACACGAGACTGAACAAAAAGAGATTATTCTTGATGACTTCAAATATATTTTCTTTACCATTGGCGGTTAAAAATTGGTCTTTTGCGAACGACTGCAAAGTACCAAACCATTCCGGATATGATCCACCTAAGGCATTTGGTTCTAACTAAACTACTTATACTACAAATTGTGACAAACAATATATACATACATGGTGCTTGAGGTTCACTTTTGTTCTCACAATTAACAGTTTCAAATGGTTCACACTTCAGTGATGTTGTTGAAAATAGGTCAGGATACTTGCATTCGCTGACTTCACCCGATGTGACTAGAACATGAGGACAGTCGTAGTACTGCGAGCACGTGTCTGGGCGGGGCACAACTGCACGAGTATGTGCCTGGCAGTATTGTACTATATCAACTAGAAGGAAATATGTAGAATTAAATTTTCTTAAGGCCAACGTCCCAATGACCGATGGCCAATGTATGACCAAAACAGTGAAAATGCTTTCAGTGAAAAATCTCTTGTAGCCATTAGTACTGCAATTTATTCTGTATGAAGTTGAAAAAAAGGTAAAGATATGCTGGCTATAAGTTCTGGAATACAACCATCTTCAAAGCATTTATCACTGCGGATAAACAAATATGGTTAAGTTGATCCATAAGGGCCGCATTTCAAGGTTTGAAATTATTGAATGAGCATACTGTAGCAACAACACATTTGCTGAACTGGATAACCTAAAATTTCACAATCTTATGAAGAGCTGTCAAACTTTGTCAAACATTTGTCAAACCCAACCATTTCTGTTTAATTTTGTAAACACTTTAAAGTTATGTTGATATGATGACAACATTTCAGTTCTCAGTTTACTTCCGCTTACTCGCTTGAAACAAGTTTATTTAGGACCTAAATATTTAGAACAAAGTTATATTTGCAAACCTGGAGAAATATGCGTTTCGCAGTTTTTCGTTCTTGGATTGAACTTCCCATGTTGACACTTTTCAACTGACAAAGTTCGGTTTTTCTGACAGATAATGTAATCTTGTGTCCAAAGTGGACCAGGAGAAGGATTTTTGCCATCTGGAAAACCTTTGCAGCTCGGGAAGCGTTTGGTACAAGGGGTACATAAAGTATCACTAGGATTGCATAAATTCTGAGTATATTCACCTGGAAATGTACCATTTAAATGAAAATCAATAGTTTCAAAACAAAACAAAGGGAAATGAAGACCATTAAAAGTCAACTACAAAAAGCAAGTACAGTACATTTGTCCAACAAAATAATCTTAAATGAAACCAAAGCATAGAAAACATAAGTTAATTATAAGTATATACATATGATTTACAAACAAATCACACTATAAAAGAATTAACTCTCCAATATAAGGGATAATTCATGTGATGTATTTATTTTCTGCATGCACGTTTACACACTCTCCAAAAGTATCTTTTGATACAAATAGTAGAAAAGAAATCAAATGATTAAATGAAAAAAGTACATACATGGCGACACAGGCTCTGGTCTTTTCTGACAATCAACTGAATCGAAGTGTAAACACGCCCGGACAAACGGCGAATACAGATCTGGATACTTGCATTCCGACAGGTACGGACCAAGAGCTGAGCTGGTATCAGAACAGTTGAAGTATCGTGAGCAACTGCTCGGATCCGTTACAATATCAGATGTGTGCACTTGGCAGTAACTCACTATATTCACTGAAAAAGTCATTAAAGATAAAAAAGGTATATCTGCTGATTTCTTTTGCTGCAAGCTTTTAATTGGGACTCATTAAATAGTTAAACATGAAATGCTTTTTCAATATGGACATACTGAAACTGATTTATCTCAAAAGGCGCAAAAGTAGAAAACTAAATATTTGAAATGTTGTCACTTTGGTGGATTTTTCAAGTGATCAAAAGATACTATCAATTGACAACTTTTACTCTGGCTTTTATGTTTCTTTGATTATTTACCTTGATTAATTACTTCAACGCATGCGCGCTGTTGTGGGTGGAAGTATCCATGCAGACATTTCTCCACCGATATGGTTCTGTTCTTGTAACATTTCATATAGTCAGCTTTCCATGTTCGACCTGGATATGGCTCAGAACCATCCGGGAGACCAACACAGCTTGGGAGACGAGACTGGCACGGTGTGCAAGCCAAATCTTGTGGTGCGCATAGCTTGTTTAGGTAGTCACCTGTTATTACAGAAGGGAAGTTAAAGTAGTATTCACTGAAACATGTTACACTTGTTTGATATTAACACTATTATAGCTGTTTCCAAATCTCCAGAAATGTGAAAACAAAGTGGTATTCTTTCTTATTTATTGACCTGACTTATTACTCTGAGCTGTTTAAAGTTAAAAATAGTTGTATTTTACAGGATGTGAACAACAAATTTACATGCTATATAGTTTAAGATTGCTAATATGTGATTGTTGTTTATTCCGCAAGAATAAATTCGGAATATT
>JAUMHA010006680.1:0-21120 GCA_032359765.1 Saxidomus gigantea
CCTTAACTGTCAAAGTTTTGTTTTATTGGCAAGCACTAAAAAAGTCGAGCGCGCTGTCCTACTGACAGCTCTTGTTACGTAGCTGGGTACTAATCTCAATATTGTACACAACAATGTGAAATAACAAAGTAAAAATGGAGGCCATCAAAGATGTCGTATAAAAAGCTGAATTGAAATTTGAATTCTTCTTGACTAAATAGATTTTTTACAGTCACAAATGATCAACTTTATTTGTAAATAGATAGACGTGTTTCAGTCAATTATCAGTATGAAAACAAGATTTTCTTTGAGCTCAATGATGCTTTCGTTATTTATGCAGTTTTTCAATACATTCAAGAATGATTAATGCTAGTATTGACGTGTTTTGATTCTCGATAAATAACAACTAAAAGAGGGCCTATATGTTGTCCATACAGAGTAAAACAGATGACAAAAGCCAGTATAGCAGATCAATGCCCTGTACCAGATCGCCAACTTTTTAAATAATTTGACATTTTTGAAGGGTATTTGTGCAGCTTGTATTAATATGTTGGCAGGGCCATTGATTTTTATTCTATTTGTAAAAATGCAGAAAATATTGGCCAACTTTCACACAAAATTGATGAAAGTAGGATTTTCAAACAATTTTGAGTTAACTATTTAATAGTTTGTTTTAGATCTAATTACTTGTATAGTTCTTTTTAAGTTGTTAAAGTCTAACATTGACATTAAGCTCTTTATGTGGTGTCAAAGTCTAATAGATCCATGCAGTCTGGTCATGATCTCCACCATAATTTTTGTACTGAACACACCTTTGAATAATAAATGGTACTGCCCAAATTTGAAAATGGATAAGTCCAATTTAGAAATTCAGCAGGGTGAGCTTTAGTTACTTTTTTGAGTACAAGCTACAGGCAGCTAACCCATTTGTTCAAACATACGTTTAAGACAACTTCATAGATGTATTTGTGCAATTCTGTGGTACTTTCCTGTGCTGAACTGTATCTTAGATTGAAATCCTGAACATACAGTACATAATTATGTGATGCTCTATATTCAGACCTGAGTAACCTGAATCTGCAAGGTTTTGGAGTGGCACCCAAACAGAAGCAGCAGAGTTTTGGTCATCACAATGCAGCTGCTTTCGCTAATCCCCAACAGCTTCATATCCCGAACAGTCGGATGGAGACGCAGACGCCTACTCCTAGCGAGATTTCGACCATACATTCTGCTAGAAGTGTTCACACTCCAACCTTATCTATGGTGTCTGGACAAGGCTCGGAGCGAAACATTCAGACACCAATCAGTCACGTAGATAGGAACTTCCTTGAACCCGGAACCACCAGTAAGGGCTGGAATCCATACCCGACACTTCCTCATGTTAGCAGCAGCAAGGATTTAGATAGCATGTCTATTTCGGATAAGCAGTCATTGAATGATCAACCTCACAGGGCATCATGGCATACACATGGCGTTGTACCCAGTAGTGCGACAACGCGTTACCAGACTAGTAGTAGCGGCACCAACTCTCTGTCTCCCCATCTAGCAATGGATACGTCTCCAACTGGCTCTACAGCACTTGGGTCTAATTTCACAAACAGCCCACGCCATTCTGCACAAATTCACTCACGGGCACAGAAACGTGCACATTCGTTGTCGCCACTAGGAGATGGAATTGAATTTGCAAAGTTAATCCGAGCCTCCCCTACGTCACTTGCTTGCATTAATAATGCAGCTATGCATGCTGGCGCCTCACCAATGGCAAGCAATGTTGCTCAGTATGGACATTTTGGACACTTAATTGCAAGGAACAGCAGAAACAGCAATGGAAGTCCAATTTCTGGTTCGGCAAACAGTGGAAACCGTGGTTTCTCACAGCTCAAGGCTGAACCAGGCATTGAAATTAGTGATATGCAAGATTACTTCCAAGATATTGTAAGTAATCAGGTAGTAATGCCACAAAATGAGATCCCGTACTGGGAGCAGAGAGCATTTGCAGACATTACTCAGTTTGGTACAGTTCAATTCATTATTCCGCCAGAGAATACGGTTCAGCCGCCCGGTGTTAATGGTAATATGAGTGGTTTCAGTAGCCAACATAATATGAATATGAACCAGAACTTACATATGAACCACATGAATGATGGTATGAGACCACCACCACCATACGACCAGGCAATTGGTCAGAATCCGGCCATGATGCATCAGACGCAGCCATTTAATACAGTGCCTACGCAGCCACTGGCGCAAAACAATTTGAACAATATCAATAACATTAACAATTTGAATAACATGAACAATAATTTGAATACTATGACAAACAGTATGCAGGAGAGTATTAATGATTATGGAGAAGATGGTGAAGTTGACGAAAATGGTGAAAAGCAGCATATTTGCCGCTGGATAGACTGTAATGTGCAGTTTAAGGAGCAAGATGAATTAGTGCGCCATCTTGAAAAATCTCATATTGACCAAAGGAAGGGAGAGGACTTTACATGTTTCTGGGCAGCATGTCAACGGAGATATAAACCGTTTAATGCTCGATACAAACTTCTTATTCATATGCGGGTCCATTCAGGGGAGAAACCAAATAAATGCACGGTATGTATAATAAATCAGCTGACAGTCAACAGAATATTTCCGACTATATTTTGTTTATCAAGAAATTTCGATTTTGTGAAATTAAGATTCAGGAAAAAAATTTGTTAACATTGAAGGAATCTTTTAAATGTAAAGGGATCAGAAAGCACTTTTTGTTTCATTTTTGTCTGTATCTGTAATGTGGTTCATCTAACACAAGTCATCTGCTTTTATTTGTTTTAAAATGTTATTTATACTTTATACTAAAATAACTTGCCACTTTTTGCTCAGTGTACTTAATAAGTACAATCTGACTGAAAGCCATAAAGTAGGCACTGTGTTTTGAATTTAACATTTATATGATATTAAAAACAATTTAGAAGGTAAACAGCCTATTATGACAAAAGTTCAAAATCAAGGGTCAGTTTGCTTTAGAAAAGGTAAGAGACTGCCAGATTGTATAAATTTGCATACAAGCACTTTGTTTTCCTAGTAGTAAGTGCTTTTGAAAGGGAAATTCTGCTAAAAAATAAAAGGAAGACCTCAAGTAACTTGGGAGAGAGAATCAGTTTCATATTGATTTATGAAGCACCAACCTGGGAGGTAACCTCTTAGACAAAGCAGACGACACTTTGACTGTCACAAAATGGTCTTATATTTTGTCATTGCTGCAAAATTTGCAGAAAAAAACAACAAAAAAAGAGATAGTAAAGATATATTAGTGGTGAAATTTTGATAAATTGGTCTACTTTTCGAGAATCTTTATCTTTTTTCAAAGGAAAGACGCAATATAGGAAGGAAATTTTTTAGATTAATCTTAGAATATCGGCAAAAGCAGACCTGCATGAAATGGTGTCACTTTCTTGCTTTTGTTTTTATTAATTACCTTTATTCGTATTTACTGAATCGAAAAGATTGTTACCAGTGGAAGGATTGTTGTTTTCCTTTCAAGATTAGTCATTCATTGACTGGTTCTTTTGTTCCTGACCTGGATGTTTAAAACAGGATAGCACGACCAGTCCAAAGTTGCTTTTCACCCAGCTTAACATGTCAGGGCGTAAGTCTCTAACATGTGTTCCTGCCATGACATCGATTTTTGTTTGTCGTCTTGTTTGGGTACACCTGTAATGTCATAAATTTATCGAACTTAATAAAAGAGTTGACAGGTGCATAAATTTCCATAAAACTGCAGCCATTTTTAAAGCCCTGGCTTTTTGTGTATTTGAAAAGTATTTGTTACACTTCTATAATTTTAAACACTTAACTGTTGAAAGATAAGTTATGCAGTAACCCAGACCTATATGGCACAGTGAACTATGTTATAAATTCCTGAAATATTTCCACAAATAATCAAAATGCTATCAGCTGATACCTTGTGAATTGGCAGTTGCATGTTATGTTGAAATTACATTAAAAAACATTTTATACTGTTTGGAATTAGAAAATTATAAAAGTGTATGTATACATTTGGTGCTGCAAGCCCCATTTAGTCAGATTTCAGCCCAGCCAAAGCTAGTATTTGATAATTGTTGTCCATTCTTTAATATCTAAATGGTATGATTATCAAAGTTTATTTGAAATTGTAATAGTAATAGATAAATAAAAAATGATGTCCATATTCTTTGAAGTTGAAACATGTAACTAAGGATTACAATGTATGATGTTGGACTCTGTTGTAATGAACCATGAGTTTTGAATATATCAACCATTGTACATATTCCAGTTTGAAGGCTGTACAAAGGCGTTCTCACGGCTGGAGAACTTGAAGATTCATTTACGATCTCATACTGGCGAGCGTCCTTACATTTGTACACATGCAGGGTGTACAAAAGCGTTCAGTAACTCCTCAGATCGGGCCAAACACCAGCGCACACATCTGGATACCGTAAGTACATGCATATATCAGTTGTTTGTATGAAACTGTCTTTCATTAAAGAAAAGGAGTTAAGAAATGTAAGAAATTCAAATTGACAAGAAGATTGTAAGCAGTTAATCTGCAGATTGCAGACATCAGCCTCCCAGTGTGTCATTTACCACACCTCTCTAATAGCAGCTACAAGAGCAACTCAATTAACTAGGAGCTTCTTTTGTGAGTTAAGTGAAATGAATGTCTAAAAGTTGCAATAAGACAGTTGATGTACTAGTACTCTGTTGACATGTACGTATTACTAACCATGATAATAGATGTATGATTTTTTTAAATCATTTTATTTTTCAAGGTGCATTTAAAAGTCCTCTTGAAGACTTTGAATAAAAGCAGTTTGAAACTGCTACAGTTTACTGTGTAACAAAATTTTGAATGATCTTGAATGAACAAGAAAGTTTTATCATTTTGAAATACAACAACAACAACCTTCTTAGCGACATAAAGTGTTATTAAAACTTGTCTACAGCTGTAAAAAGTTGTTAGAAAATTTGTGGAATTCTATTTTATTTTGCTTCATTTGACCATTTAATTGATTAATTTGACAAAATTTCTCAGTTTGAGTAATATAGAATTTTGTGGTCCAGGTAATGAGAACTTTCTTTTCATGAGTTTGTGTCAATGAATTACTCATTAATAAGCAGTCCAAAGTTTCTAATGTGGCAAATTTGATTATTTATTCGCAGTTAAACTGTTTGGAACTTAAATAATTATGATGTAAAGTATTAATCCATAGCATGATGTTTTCCATTTGCAAACTGTTTAGAAATATATATATTGTTTAATGCCTTAAGGTATAAAGCAGTTGTGATTAAATTGTTTACAGGCACTTTTGATACATAAAATTTAGTGGGCATCAGTACATGGTTTTTTTACAGCTTTGCTACGCCTCATTTCAGATTTAAATTCGATACATTTATCTGTTTCTATAAAATTCTAATCGCGTGGAAATCTTGCACACCCTTTTTGCATATTGTGTAGGTTTTTATATAAACGTTCCTCTCTATGATTTTCCCATGTCTAAAATTATGATAATAATAATAGACTATTTATCGAGTACGATTGAACGTCTTGATTTAACGGGTCCCGTTTTTCATCTTGAATGGATCAGTTTATGTGATAGTCATCATTTTACGATAGTGTCACAGATAAGGGTGTATCAGCGCTGGGATACGTCAGACAGTGTCCCGATATGTTCATGCAAAAATACTGTAATTGCCGTGTATAAATACAACACATAAAATCTTCTTGTCAGGCCGTATGGATAAAAAGATAATCATATCCCAGAAGACATTTTGTGGTTGTATGCAAGATGCATTTTTTGGCATGTATGTGCGGTGCAAACTTCGGCTGAAATACCTGCATGAAATATTATAAAAAGATTGTGACAGTAGGTCTCCAAAATGAAGTAAAATTCATGAAATGAGTAAGCAACAAAAAATCAACAGGTCTTTTGCAGGACCAGTGTAATAGATTTATATAATTTTTTTTTCAAACTCAGATATATTTCCTAAAAGAGACATTAACTAAGTCTTTCCTTTAAGGTAAAAAAGAAACAGTTTGGATTAAGAAAGGTTGTGGGTGTAAATTTTTTTACCTATTTGTTCGTTCATCTGAATTAAAAATTTTACGATTGCGATAAATCTGTACAGGTGTGAGGATAAGATCTTATTGACGGAACAGAATAACTTATTGTCACGTCTTAAATCTCACTTGAATATATCTGTCCCCATTTGAAATGACTTTGTAACAGTATTTGTTAAGGCATTATATGGGATTGAAGCATTCCTGATGTCTTATGAAATTTCATTTATCTTTGGCAAGCTTTACATGTAACCAAGTAAATTTGATATATTGCTGTATGCAGACCTTTTAAAACGATAGAAAGTTTTAAAATGATGAAAAAAGAATGTTACAATTCAAAATGATAAAAATAAGTTGTTTGTTGTTTTCAGTGAGATTTATTTCATTGCATGAAGTTATTATTCCTCTTTGACGCTGAAAGTTGTATTTTCAGAAACCGTATGCTTGCAATGTGGTGGGCTGTAACAAAAGGTACACAGATCCAAGCTCGTTACGGAAACATGTGAAAAATCATAATCAGAAAGATCCCCAGAAAAAGAAGGTGAGTTTATGGTCAGGTTTTACTTAACAAACAGAAAAGTTTGTTGATCAGGTGATAAATATGCTGTATATTAGTGCCAAGGGAATACTTCTAAAATGGTTTAATTTTAGTACTTACCCCTTTTAAAATGATTTACAATTTGGACAACTTATTGTCTTAAAAGCTCTAAACATTGATCTACATTAGCTATGATCAGCATTGATTATGGTCTACATGAGCCGTAGTCAACATGGGCCATGGTCTAAATAAGCCATAATCTCAGAAAAGAGGGAAAATAAGGACGGCGTTTGCTGATTAGAAAATCTTACTGTGATCATTTGAACAAGTTGAAACTCTTTTTGTTATAGAAAGAGACAGTTGACCTGTTTTCAGCACTTTGAGTGTGATTTTAGACTTTTTGGCAAAATAGTTAATGTCAATCACAGAATCTCATTCTGTGTTCAATTATACACTCAAAAAAAGATAAATAAATGATAGAGAAGGGTTTATGGATTTTTTTTGACCTATTATGCTTAAAAATCATTAAAATTCATTTTTTTATACAAATAGATTACATCAAAGTTATATTCTTTAATATAGAGCCATTGTGCTTTTTCTATGTTATCAATGTGTTTTTATACTTCATGAAATTGGTTTCCTTTTTAATCCACTTAAAAAAGAAAGTAGGTTAGATAAAAAAAAGCGTGTAGTCATCTTAAAGCCAAGTTAAAGTCTCTGTGCTTTGACATTGAATAAGTCTCTTTAAATATTTGATAGAACTTCGCACATGTTTGTTTACACAGCAAACAAAACGATGATTCAAACAGAATAAGTTTGATAAAATGTGACTCAGCACTTGTACGATTTGTAAGACAGATTCCCGTTTTTTTTTATGTTTATAACGTTTTCAGACTGTCAGATATTGACACAGTTTTAAATGTCTTTTGAAATGTTTTCTGTGACTTGAAATGGTTGTTTTAAGTCGTATAATGAGATTTTTTGTTATTTGATGCAAAATAAATGATTTACCCTCTGCAGGTTATTATTACATAAATTGCAAAGTTTAAGGCAAGATATAGAAAAAATGTATGAGGCTTTTCGCAAACAAAAAGAATATTTGACAAAAATATTTTGCTTGTTTCAAAACCAGTCATGTTTTTCACTGATTGATTTAGAAAGATATTCTCAAAAAAGAGATGAAATGTTTAAGAATTGAAAATATAGGTTCATCGTGAAGTTATCCTGTGGTCAGCATTAATTATTAAATCAAAAAAGTTAATTAAATTTTCCATTAGGATGTACATTATTTTCCTATCCAGAACAAGATTTATCTGTGTTTGTACATAATACTGAAACGTCCACATTCAAGGATAAATTACAGATCCGAAGTAGAGTCACTACAATGGAGCGAGCTGTGTTTATTTACTTTTGAGTACACTCGGAGATTATCAAAGCCTTAGTCAAATACTGAGCAAATAGACGATTAAACATAATTTTTTTATCTTATATCGTAAACAACCTAAGATTGAATTTTAAAACATTGAAAAGATGTCCAGCTATAATAGTGACGACACTCGTGGGAATTTGTTCCATCTGATTAAAAGTATAACATATGATTGAAACAAACGTCAGGTTTGTTTTGACCACAAACAATGATAGTACATGTATTCCCCTGTGAGAAAACTGCAGCATATTTTCAAAGGTACTGTTAAGAAATTAGAATTATGATTTTGTCTTGAGGCCTTGGTAAATCAGCATGTTGTTTCTTGAATTCTTCTTCACAAACTAAAAGTAAGAAAGCAGTCTCATATCAACAGAAGACTCTGAGAAAGAGTTGCTAGGAACCAATGGTCACATACTGCTCAGATATCATGTATATCGATACAAAACCTGAATAGTCAAATAAAGGTTCGGTTAAGGAAAAGAAAGCACAAAAAAGTAGACGCCATTATTTACGTGAAGTTAGCCATAGTTTTCTTTAACAGTTAAAGGAAACTTGTGAATTATTTGTTTGATTATTAGTTAGTCAAACACCATTTCAAAGATCTTTTTCTGCATGAAAATTATACTTTGAATGCATTATGAAAATAAACCTCGAAAGTTGGTCATTTAAAGATTACAGGTGTTTGATATTGTAATTTATTGCACATATATCTTAAACTGTTGATTTATATGTCGACATTTGGCGGAATTGATTGAATTTAATGGTGATCTCTTTATAATGCAAATATCTAAATATAGATGTACATAAAGTTTTAATATTACGCTTTTATTAAATATTATATTAAATGCCTATCAGAGAAAAGAATAAAAGAGTTTGTAGGTTTGAAATGAAAAGCAATAATCACATAAAACAGAAGAGATAAAGAAATCGCACTGATGCGTGTTTTTATAAGTTTTAGTTTTTTGCCATAAATTCAATTATGTACTGATTATGCAAAAAAGATCGTGAAGTACTTTGAAAATATACTTATAGCAAATAGTTATCATTTGAATTCTGAAACACTGCAGTATTGTTTTTCAAGAATTATTTCAGAAAAGGCATAATGGGGCATGCTTCAGTAGCTCTGATATGCAAATAAAAGCATTTACAGAAAAATAAATTGCATGAAGTCAGCAAATGCAAAAACGAGATAATTTGTAGAACAATGTTAGGTTTTCATATTGCGTTAAACAAAAACAATGATTGAAAACTGCAAGTCATGTCTGAGAGGAGGTTATTTTAAGCAAAAGCTGTGACCATGTAAACAAATGTGTTTTTCACTAATATGGCATGCCTATTTTTATCTGGAAGAGTTATCTGGAAGAGTCAGCGAGTATTAGTTGACATTGATACTTTGATGCCTGTATTGCTGTTTGAAATCCATATTTGGCCATTGCAGGATTATTTTTGCATTTTATCTCTTGTTTGACAATTTCAAAAGTACTTATATATGTTAGATTCATGGCTCCTAAATATAAAATATTTGAGCATATTGTACATAATGTAAGGGCTATAATCTGGATAATAGTGGATATAGACTTATTTTGCCCACAAGTATATTGTTAGCTAAGTCCTTGTCTGCACTGGTCAATTTTCTAAATGGACTTGTTCATCTTTGTGTATGAAAAAAACACTTGCAACTTGTTACTTACAGTGCAAATGTTGAATAATTGTTTTCCATGTTTACCGGCTGTATCGGCGATACGTTGTCATCGATCAACTTGTTGGTCTCTGAATCGGACTGAGACTGAGATATTACTACATTGTTATTGTTTGCATCTTTTCCCAAAACAATGAACTTACTCAGAGACTTGCTTCCGAGCAGGCGGAGTTTCTTTTTAGGTAGCATTTTACTTAGATTTCATCTGCTACAGGAGCCTCTGCTTACAGATGACAAAACATTTCCGGAAAAGCTTGCATCTTATGCGCTTAACAATAAGTGTCCAGATGACTAATAATTCAAGGGGCGTTACTCTTGACTCATTTACGAATACTTGTATACGTTGTTTTCGGCAAAGCATTCGAGTCGAACTAAGCATTTTATGTGATTTTATATCGCTATTGGTGAAAATGAATGTGATTTTTTGGGAAATTATGCGAGAATATCGCGGAATCGGCCCAAACATTATTCCTGTAAATGGTACTGCCAAGATTAAAAGATGGGCAAGTCCATTTTAGAAATTTAGCTTGTTTTTTATAAACGAAAATATTTTTTTTTACCAAAAAATACATATTTTAAAGTTGAAACTTTAAATTTCTACAAATGATTTGTACTTTGAAATGTAAAAATAACTCTGAAAGTTTTCAAGTGTGTTTTAATACTTATTCTTCAGTCAGAATAATATTATAGAAATATGTGTCGAACAAGAAACAAAGGGATAAATTTACAAGTGTCATTTCACTAAAAAACTTGGTCCGTTTAAAGACATGGTCCTTAAAAATTGAAAAGGTACCTGTATACATACAACTGAATGCTAAAGTTGTTTGTTTTGGCAGTCACAACTTTCCTTGATCTTTAATCATGTGACACTTGGATGAAATAGGGCTGGTACTTAATATACTGTAAATATCAAAATCGTGGAGAAAATTGGCCTGAAATCAATGTTTGAACTAATGTGTATCAGGTCACTTGCACAGTAATACAACTTTCTTTGATTTGCCGTTTGCTGTTTGACTGTGCCTTAACATTTGAAATGGCATCTCCTCTTCAAGTGCTGGCATTTTCCTTTTTTTAGGTTTCATTCATTTAGCAATAGCCAGAAATAAATACTGTTAATAGGTCAGGATGTACTTTACTGTCTCACTTCATAAAAAATGTGTCAACGGCACTTTAAGCTTACTTAATACCATAAACTACATTGAAGTACGAAAAAGAGATTGTATCATTATTACACAACAAAATATTTTTCATTTATTAAAAAAACGTGTTTGGAACGGCTTTACAGTAATGAAATTCAGGCATGGTTTTGCTGTATGAGTGAACTGCGAGATTTGGTAATAGTCGAAGTGTTAACTTTAAAGTGTCGTTTACGAATTAGATGATGTGAATCCAATAAAATCAGATCTCCCCAATAAAATGATAAGGTATATTTGTCACTTTTCATATTTTTTATTTATGGATGACAAATGTTAGTGTATGTGTGCTTATCTTCAAGGAGACCTCGGAACGACAAGTGGCCAGATTGATTCGAATTTATATATGGCAACAGACTTTCTGCACAAAGTTGAACATTTTTATCAATTTCAATGATATGATAACAAGAAATTTAAAGATTAAAAAGTTTACATTAATAGCTTTTATCTAAAGATTCGGTATTTGTGTAGTGTTCTTTATGAAAAGAATAGGGGAGCTTTTATATGAAGATCCTGTTATGCTGTAGATAAATTTGAAAACAATCTTGCAAATGTACTTGAGTATTCTGAAAATAAGACTTTCATATAGCCCGATTGCTTGTTTGAAAAAGTTGCGCAAATGATTTTTTATCTTAAAAGCATTGCTCACTGGTATTTTATACTCTATACAAGTTGTAATATGCTAGTTTAGTTTGTTGAAGATTTTTAGTTTATGAATTTTTCTTATGCCGCAGTTGGACTTTTTGTCATTAAAAAATAAAAAGCCACTGCAAAAATCTGTTGCAAAACGAAGTGAAAAGGCAGAGAAAAATTTGTTATATTTTGAATACTTGATCCAGATTTAATGTTTTTCCCCTTACTGTATAATTACAGTGAAAGCCTCCTGGCAGATGTTGACTCACTTCAAGTTTAGAGGACCAAAGTTTATGCAAACATTCTTCTCTCTATAATCTGCAAAAAAAAACTAGGAAAAGTGGCCCTTAAGCGTGCTTATATGTAATAATAAAAAGGATTTGATATTTTATTGCCACCAACTTTCATAACAAATTTGTTTATTCTTTCACTAGTCTTTGGGAAAGAGCCACTTCTTAATGTTTAAATAAAGAAATCAAGTCATTCTTCCATAATTTGTCAAAGAAGGTAAATAAGTATAGTGAAATGGAAGCCGGCACGGGTTTGCTTTAAGGCCAGTCTGGGTTTTGTTACGTCAGTAAGTCTAGGTTATATTTTGTGTTGTATGATTTTATGCACTCAGGAGCGATTCATTGTTACACCCTTGTGTTTGTTGTAGAGATATTTTGTTCTAGAGATGTTGATTCTTTATAAAATTGACACAACAAGAAAGGAAATGTGTGTCTTTTTAGGGAAGTTGTTGCTCTAGGGAAGTGTCGTTTGGGGAGGTTGGACTGTGTTACTAGACAGCAACAGCATTTAAAGGAATCAGATATTTAAAATCATATTACATAGACAATATTGTCATAATTTATAGTTGAAGGGCTTGTAGGAAAATCATATATAATGACATCACAAATAAATCCATAAACAAAATCTTTTACTGTCATTGTGCAATAAACAAATTGATGACATGTTATTCTTGAATCTGATTGGATGAAGAGTGATCAATAAACTATAAGCAAAGATAAAATCAAGGCTCTCTACTCCTTGTTTTTTTATATAATAAATATTCTTTATTGTAAGATGAAGTGGTGGGAAGAAATTTGATACACATTCTGTATTTTGAAAACTGTATACCATATCAAAGGCAATTTCTAACTTAAATTTTTTTGTGTAATATTTGCTTGAAAATGGAGGCATCTTTATAAAATTGTGATAAGAAAAGAAGATTATTCACCAGACAAAAGAGATCTTCTATTGTAGTTTAGGACTAAAGATGGCTTTTACATCGAAACACTCAAGTGTTTACTTTGGCATCCAGTTCGGGCTTTAAAAGAACGTCTTAGGATGAATTGTGGAGGAACTGATTGTGAAATTTATTGTGTTATAAATTATGCTCTAAGTAAATGTGATTTATTGTATGACAGAAAACTCTTAAGATAGTCTTTTGAAGTTTTTTCTCTATTGTTTGATGTAAACTAGTTGCCAGCTAACTTTCTTCACCTTACACTTCATAAAATGTCCATTAGAAGTAATTAATTGAAACAAACATGTTTACATTCATACACAGTTGGTGAAACATGACAGCAGCAAATTTGAATATTTATACCCCCGCCAAACATGTTTAGCGACTAGCTATGTGGACATTTCATTAACTCCTTTAAAAATATTTTAGTATCATCTTCAGTATTAAATGTTAGTGCAAAAAAAAAATCTTCAGGTCAGTCATGAACCTTTACCTTACTGGCAGCAAGTCGTTCAGGTCAGTCATGAACCTAACTGTTCCGGCAGCAAGTGGTTCAGGTCAGTCATGAACCTTAACCGTTCTGGCAGCAAGTGGTGCAGGTCAGTCCTTAACCGTACTGGCAGCAAGTGGTTCAGGTCAGTCATGAACCTTTACTGTACTGGCAGCAGATGGTTCAGGTCAGTCATGAACCTTTACCGTACTGGCAGCAAATGGTTCTGCTTTTTCAGCTGAAGCAGATCATGATCAGCTTGTACATCGAAGCAGTCTGCCTATGATCTGCACTGTTCACAATTCAGACATTAAGTAGGCACCCCTTTGAACAATTAATGGTATTTTTCAAACTTAAACACAAGTCCATTTCAGAAATGTTAAGGTGATCAGGATTAAAGGATGTGGATTTGGATTGGTAACTGTGATACTGAAATATTTTCTACTTTTGCTGAAATAGCAACTACAATAACTTATGACGATGTTTTTCAGATGAAGCGAGAAGACATGTCACAGCCGGGAATGCTGGGTAACTGTCTCACCATACAACAATTGCACACGGGCAACGTGGAAAATGTGCAACAAGAAATTTATCCAAGTAAGTCAAACTCACTTAGGTGAAAAAAAAAATGATGATGAATGCTCTTAGAAATATTTCTTCTCTTTATCGTCCTGACACTACCCTTTCAATGCTAAGCACCACGCGACCAGAATGGGAGCTGTTATTCATTTCATGACAGCCTGGATTGAACCTGTGACTTCCTACATAAGGCATAGACGCTCTATCATCAGACTATTGAGGCAGTTTCTGGAGTATGTTAGACAAACCTCTAATTTTGGACAAAGAATGGAATGTCTTTACTTGGAAAAACAAGCCATTTATTGAAAAATTATCGAAAGAACTCCCAATGAATGTAACAAAATGATATGGGTTTTGGAATAGATATCTTTCTGATTTTGGGGTATCCAATTCAAATAAACTAATTAAGAAGACAGTGATATTTTAATGAGATCTGCTTGAAATAGAGTCCTTAATTTTGAAATAAAAAGTTACGGGGACAATATACATCAGATATAAATATGGTGAGGTTAAGTATGGGGTAGTGGCCTTTATGTTAGATTATAGCATAATTCTTTATGTTTTACTTAATGAGATTTTAACAGACATTTTGTGCAGAAGTGGTATACAATGCCGAAATCCCTAAATGTCTCGCTAGACAAACATATCTCTCTAATCGATGATGAATCTTTCAGTTGAGTGACAGATTTGCATTCGGCACTTATATAGATATATGACGTCAAATGATATTCTATCCACAGATAACTGATTTAATGTTACCTTACAATATAACACTATATATGATTGAACAAAAGGGATTTACTTTTCCGGGGCCCTGCTTCATTGCACCCATTATTTTTGATTGACTTAAATCATACGCCTGAACTATCTATAGATCGATCTTTAACGTCACTCCTCGTCGCCATATTGTTTATTGTAACTTTGAGCATATTTGTTTTTTACTTATTTATAAGATTGTCCTCTTTTGACCTTAAAAGGTATTGAAGGAACACTTAAGAATATTTGAAGTCAACTTTATTGCCTAGCTATGCTTTCTACACGGGTTACGTCTTAAGTTTTTAGGGTTAACAAAAGATTTCTTTCTACTTTGGTTGAAAAAACACTTCATAAGTTGGGAAAATGATCTAGCATTGAACTTATATTATGTTCGAGAAATAATAATTGGTTAAATGGAAATTCTCAATGCATTTATTGTTTGTAAATCAGATTGAAGTATAACTAGATGAAATGGCAGTTAAGAATTTCAAGGGTTGTATTTCACTCGTACCAGCCTGTGACTTTGGTATATTGCGTGGAGAAATATGATGAATTTGAAAGCTCCACTTGATTGCGGTTAGATGACAGCTACTCATTTTGAGACATTTCTTTAAACAGATCTAAATAATACACTTGATTGAAAAGTCCTAACAAGAATATAATCTCTGAAAGTGTCACCAAAGCATAAATAATAACAAAAACAAAAATGTCCAAAAAGTATTAGTTTGTTACTGTTTTTTGTCAAAATGCTCAGTTTTATCAGTGGCAGAGGTTTAAAGGTAAAGATGAGGTATGAATTGCTTTATTAAAGCTTAGCTTGCTAATGGAAACTTTTTTTGAATTTTTCAAGTCTAGTACTGTTTGGTGGCAACTCCATGGACCATTCGACCACTACTAAATATTACTAATATAAGCCTTCAGTTTATTCAGGTTTTGGCGTACAAATCTGTAAAACGCATTTTTTGGCATTAATTTCTACAAGTGCTCATTTCAGTTTGGTAAGAATTCATCAGAATTAGGTACTTAAAACTTACAGTCATAAAGGACATAAAAAAAATAGCAAGTCATGGGTGTGACTCGTTTTAACAATTATATTAACATTTAGCTTATTTTGTGGCTCAAAAGCAATTTTTAAAACTAGCAATTGCTACTCCAATTGTTAACTAAATGTTTGCCTGTATAATGGTCTTTAACTGTAATTATGGTCTAAATTTACGTTCTTTATTCAGAAATAATAAAGCCCTGAATTTTAATTATGTAAATTATCCTCTAGAGTACATTTATCGTTGAAATCACCGCTGACAAAAACCTACTTTAGCTGATATAGTTTGTTTTCTATATTTTAAAAGCAAATTATTCTTGAAAGATTATTTCATGGTTTAATTATGAAAGTGGTAACTTCTGCATTTTAGAAAATTAGCTTGCAAAGATTTCTTGTTTTCTTACCAAAGCAGAAATAATTTAAACATGCGCTGCATTTCAGAAATCAGAATCATATCTCTTTAGGGTACTTGTGTCTCTTGGGTTAGTCGTAAACTTGTAATTATGTTTTTAACATGTTTCAAGGGTTCAATGCATAATAGTCATAAGTCCTTCTTCATATCATATAACTTACGTCTGTGATGCGATGAACCCTCTATATATAAAATAAAATGTGTCTTAAACTTAAGAAGTAAACAAAAAGTCTCAATTTACGTTTACTTTGATGCAAGCTTACTATGATGAGATAGCTCTTTAATAATAAATGTTTTAAACAGACAAAAATATTTTAAATGGACGATCATCATAAATATTTTAAATGGACTGAAGTGTTAAGGTTGTGTAAATAGTGATTAGAAATGGCGCCATTTCTCTGATAAAGATCACTTTAAGGTGCCTTCCCGGTCACAAGGTTCAAATATCTTTACAATAGATGGATTATTCAAAAATGTCATAATTGAAATGTATAAAAACATTTGGAAATTATCTCTTTGAATAAAGTTCTTGAATCATTTATAATTTTTTTTAAGTATTTAGTTTCGGGTACTTAGCACAAGCTGAAATGATATGTTTTAGATTTATGAAAAATGATGTTAAAATATAATGGACGCTTTTTTAATTTATCTGAAAACAACTAGGTTTAGAAGTTATAGTGTTGCATCGTTAATCACTCGGCACAAACAAGTTGGTAATGAGAAATGATACCTGATTGATTTTTTTGCATTGAACACAAGAACTGATACTAAATGATCTAAAAGTGGTGATTTTAAAAACCACTGAAGTTTACCATTGCATGTGAATGACAATAGCACTTGGAAAGGTTGTACAACATTCTACATCAATGTCATTAATATTTGAACCCACAGTTATTCCAACAAACTTAAATACTAAAAAAAATTTATTTGTCTAGGCACCCATCCCCCATTTACACACATTTCACCTCATCTAACCCATCCCCTACTCCGTCATCCCTACCCATTCATTTGCAGTCACACAGAAAAATAGCTGGAGCAAGGTCCAACAAGTCCTGAGCTTTGTAGGATGTCACCTTAATATTAATTTTGCAAGGCCTAGTCACACCATCTACCCAGTACAGATTTTATAAGCATTGCCCTTTTTTATATACTTGAGATAATGTTTATCTATGGACCATAAATAATCTAAATTGCCTTTAAATTATCATGTTTTTCCAATCAGGTTAGAAATACTTCCTTACAATGTAAAATAATAAGAATTAGTCTTGTGACTACTGATGACCAATCAAATATCATGATTTTCAATAGTATTAAATCACATGATAGAATAGGGCTGATGAGGCATGCCTAATAAGTATTGCTTTGATACCAATCTTATATCAAGATACAAATCTTGGTATACAATGAATCGCCTGAAGTTATTTCCTCTTTTGAAATTTATAAAAAATAAATAAAAAATTTTAGGAACAAACATAGTAAAGTTCTTAAAAATGAATTAGTTGTGTTTAATTCATAATACAAAGAAACTAATATCAAATTTTTAGTAAACATGAGATGGAAGTGAAATAATGAACATTTTGTGTAATGCCATCTGGTTGCACCAATAGAACCATGTTAAAGTTTTATAAAGTAAGGGCAGTGTTCTTAATGAAAAAAATCCCTCAAGGTCTTCAGCTTTTGTGACCAGTGCACTATTCAGTCAGTATATTTTCAGTGAGCACCCCTGGGAGCATTTAATGGTACTGTCCAAATTGACAGATGGATGAGTCTATTTCAGAGTTATGGCGAGTCAGGGCTAAGGCTTAAATGACATTCATTAAACTTGGTTTGTAATATGTGTTAGTAGGTTAAAGTTCAAGGTCACAAGATTAGAAACAATTCCTGCGTGACAGTGAAAGAACAATGAGGGCTATAGTCCTAAAAAATTATAGCTCAAGAGGTTAAAAGTGAAGGTCACGATGCTTTGGTTGTTAATGATAAATTTTGCTCAATTCCAACAATGTTCTTTATGGGATTGGGAGACATGTCAATTTGTCTCAAAAACATTCCCTAAGTTAATGAATGGTACAATTAAATTAAATGCATAAGAAACAAAAGAAAAGATGAAAGCTTTCTGTTCTTCTTGTAATAATATTGACTATATGACAGCCAGGTAGTTTTCAAGGGTCATTGGCCATAAAAAATCATTTCTTTGCCAGGATATAGGAATGAAAACATTGATAGTGGGGGAGTTTTGTATGAGCTGATGTTGAGACAGGAGTCGTAAAGATCTTATGTCACTTCTGACAATTACGTACACTCTTGAGAGATTTGTACTTCTTCTAATATTATGGAGTGCAGTCCCGTTTAACTCGGTATTAAAGATGTCAGACAGACATTCTTTCGTATATAGCGTCTACTTCCCTGGAAGCATGGTGAATATAGAGTTCTAAATTGGAATTAAAATGTTAAATGGTCAATTTCATCAAACTGGATTGATATGATTGACAGAATTTGCAGTAGTTGGCAGAGGGGCATTCTTTAACTTAAATTTTGTTACTCAGTGGTTACAGTTCATATGTCATTATACCCTCAAAACGAAGTTTAGGGGGTATATAGGAGTCACCCGGTGGTTGGTCGGTTGGTCGATCGGTCAGGCAGGCGGTTGGTCAGTCAGTCTGTTGCATTTTCCTTGTCCGGAGCATTACTTGAAAACTACTGGTTGGAATTCAATACAACTTCATACATTGGTCAAGTACATTGAGAGGAAGTGCAGTGCACAGGAACCATTACTCTTCCTTGACTCATTACATAGTTATTGCCCTTTGTTACTTTTCCTTGTCCGGTGCATAACTTAAAAACTACTGGTTGGAATTCAATACAACTTCATACATTGACAAATTACAAGTTATTGCCAAGGACAATATCTCTATTTTAGTTTTCTTTGCAAGATATTCTGTTACTACGGACTTCCTCAGTTTATAAAGCAGTCTTTTGGGGGTATTAATCACATTTAGTGATAGGTCTATTTAAATTTGGCCACCATTTTCCACAGTCTATAGATATAGACATGTTCTTACTACTACTTCTCACCAATGTCTTCACCAATGAGACATGTACTTACTTCTTGTAATAGTTGGCATGAGGAGTTCATTGACTCAAGTTGAGCAACACTTCTTATCTGACATCTACAGCAGGATATTTGTCAGGGTATTCTTATAGTCTATGAGTCCTCAATGGCGTGATGCTAGTTTTACCAAATTTGAATTTATGTCGCTTGGAAATTAGATTGGATTCAATTCAACAAATAATCGTCCCAGTCCTACACTGACCGGCAAAAGAAACACAACTTTACTACAAGTGAAGTTAAACTTTATGTGGTTGGTTAGACCGTGGTAGGTAGTAAGAGATTACATTACAACACAAATGAAAAAAGTTTTCAAGTGAACAAATTAGTTCATGATAACTTTATCTAGACTGATATGGAACTTTAATTACCATCAGCATGATTTCATGAACAAATGTCAGGTTTCTGTTTCTACGAATTAGAATGAAAATTGAGAAAGTTGCGTTTCTTTTGCCTTTGAGTATAGTAAAATGTGTTGGAGAAAAAGAGAGGGAGGGAATGGGAGAGTTACCTGTCCTGTCCTAAAGACTTTAATTACGGAGTAACTGTTGATTAATATTCATGGCTCTCAGAATGCTATAAAAAATGTGGATCGATTGTTTACATAAATGGCATCTCTGTAGACGTTAATTTACACAAGCAGCAAGATGGTTTTGTTAGTGCCGTATATTATCATCTACTATTATAGTACATAATATATGACTATTTTTGGTTCACTGTTGTCTACTTTTAGACATATTAACATGTAGGATTGAAAAAGTGTAGAAAGGATTTAGCAATGTGTATGGTAACAAAAATTAGTTGAGGGATAGTTCCATAAAACTGTGAAAAGCTGTTGCAGAATAGAACAGAATATTTTCAGCTCGTTTGCCTTAAATTTGAATCTTTAACCTTTACTGATGGTAATTTTTTTCTGCCTTTAACTTTACTCTTAGTGTAGATCATAATCGGCTTACACTTTTGTGCAGTCTGATCATAATCTACACTGATTGCTCTGTAGTGAGTAAAGTTTCTGTGGTACACTCTTTGAACAATAAGTGATACTGACCAAATTGGAAGATGGAAAGTCTGTTTTAGAAAATTGGCGTGGTTTGGGTTACTGATGGTGCTGAAGGTTATTCAGTAAGGTTATATATCAGATAAAAGTCTAGACTTGTGTACTACTAAGTGAATAATTAAAAGTGTAGATTCTTAAATCAGATATTTTTGTGTGGGCTCAATGAACATTTATGGGTGAAAATTAGTAAATATTGATGAATAATTTAATGAAACAATTGATCGTTAACTACACTCGTTAAAAAGGTGAGACCGACCTAATGCTGCAGCCAAGCAGTGTAATAGAAAATGTTTATTTCTGTAAAATGGATGTAGACTTAGACATTTGGCTGAGTAATAAATTTTATGTTGCATAAAATTCAAAAAAAAGCAAAAAAGAATACTATTATATATTAATTTACATGTTCATGCACTGTATGGCCAGGGTGGGGCATGGTTGTGGGGAAGTTGTGATACCTACCAAAGAGTATTATGTTAGTTTAAGAAATTTCAGCTTGAAAGGAATAAGTAGTCCTAATTAAACCCTAATTCCATGAATGGATAATTCAATTTTGTTTTTCTAAAGAAAAGCTGCAGAATAGCAAGGCATGCATAATTTATGTGAAAAGAGCTAAAGCTATAAAAGTACATTTTTAGCTCGACTATTCAAAGAATATGGAGAGCTATTACAGTCACTTGTGCGTTGGCGTTGCAGCTTTGGTTAAAGTTTTGCCTGCTAAGTACTATCATGCACATATCTCAGTAACCACCTATGATATTGACTTGAAACTTTGTTCATGTCTTTAGGGGTGTCATACAATCAAGACAGACAACTCTTATATAAATTTAGTACAAATTATGGCCCTTGTTTGACTTTGAAAATTTGGTTAAAGTTTTGCCTGCTAGGTACTATCAT
>JAUMHA010006791.1:0-21109 GCA_032359765.1 Saxidomus gigantea
AAATAGATAAACTATTGTCATGTAAAATTTCACGCTGGCCAGCAACTCTAATATGTTTACAGTGTTACCAGTAGACGATTGCATAAAGTATTTTAGGTATCACGGGATAAAATTTTATAATGTGTTTCCATTTCTTATGAGTAGAAGTTTTACTGATGTGTAAAAGTTAAGAGGCAATAACTTGACTGTGTTGCACAGTTGTTATTTGATTTATAATGGTGGTTGCATTTGGGGAGTAACGCGATGTCTTTACACTAGTGACTGAAACATTTTATACTGACCATTATCATCTTAGGGTAAACATACAGGGTAGTATGTTGGTAATTGAATTTTGTCAACTCCGTTAAACGTCGAAGTTTGTATTGTTTGAACAGATTTTATAGCACTTTGAAAATTGGGGAGAAATACTATTTACTAGATTAAAAAATCATTTATGTGACTACATATAAACATTTAATTTCAAAAATGTACATAGGCACTGTAGCATCATGACCTTTTCGATTCAGTATCGAAAAAACTGTTTAAAGTCCCAGTCGCTAAGTTACATGTAGCTCTTACTTTACCCCCAAAAAAGGTGTCTTAACCTCCATTAAAAAGAAATGCACAAGCAAACATTGTTTTAGAGTTCAAAGAACATGATTCTATCACCACCCAGTCAGTAGATTCAACGTGATACTTGGACTTTAACTATTTACATCTAAGTATATATGAGGTTATACTGAACTACATTGAAATTGAAAAAAAACAACATAGGTTTGATTTCAAAAGATATCCTCGAACAAAACGATGAAGAATTCTACTACTGCTTTTGGCTGTTAAAATTAAATTGAGTGGTTATATATAGGAAAAACTAATGTTTGTATTTTGAAAGTGTTTTAAATTATAATTACCCCATGTTTCAATAATAGCTACATCAGTGGCTTTCAAACATAGTGTCTGTTATTATACATGTATGGGCGTAAACTGACGAGGTAGTTAGATAACAATCGGATGTTTCTACCTTATTAAACAGTGATGATTCTATTATTTACTCATTTTTTATTACGGCTACTGCATATATATGTAGGAAAACCCTGTATTGTACTTCAGATAGTTTGCATCGTGTATTTGGGCGGAGCTTAAAATGAGATTTATCTGCAATAGAGAACATGGTCTATCTGTAATATAGTAAACTTATCAGATTGTGTTATTGCCAGGATAACCTGCTCGAACAGATCTGCGACGCATCAAGGAAATGAAAAGCCCATCGCTGATTTCGCCCTGTAGTGCATACAATGTAACTGTCAACATTGAGCAACAAATTGCCTATCACAATTAGTTTGACATTTATCTCATTTCACCATTGTTTATTAAATTTGAAGATAAACTGTAAGTAGGAGGGATCCGTCAAAGCGCTTAGACAACTTTTGTTAAATATGCTTGAGTATGAAAATGTTACTTGTAAAAGAAAACACTCATTAAAGAATTAAAAACTAAAACAGACCTACAAAATATCAGCGACATTAAAACAGTTTTAGGTAGGAATACTGATATAGCAACCAATCAATTAAAGTGATCTCACTCATTTTGTAACGTAACACAATATTTCAGGGCGTTATAACTGTCAATCAAAATATTCATATATTGACAACGTGCAATAATACAAATCAGATAGAGTAACTGTTTGCGAGAATAATTATGTTATTTCAAGGATGCCTTCTATTTCTGATACTTACCCGACGTTGAACAGATTGGATAATAACTACTTTCTAATTGTAGAAATATTTTGTAGCACAATATAGCCATTGCGTTGGAAGTATAACTGCAGGCGCTTTAATTAAGTGACATACATATATTCGTTGGAAATCAAAACTATTCTTGACTAACTGTTGTTTTTTAAGCTCGATGTCAAAATAATGAATGAGAGCTTACGATTTCCCGCTGATGTCAATACTAGACATGCAAAGAAAAGGACTTTCACTTCATCTGCTTCAATTTTACTCGATTCTCTATATTATTAGATGCTTGGTCTGGTATATTCTGCATAATATCACAAACACTGTCAATATCAGATTATTAAACTGAGTCCACGTTGTTTTATACAGTTGTGTATGATATTGAACGATTGTACAGCTTAGGGGAGTGAATTCCAACAGCTATTTTTAAGTCCGATAAGATATTTGCTCAGAACTCCAACGGGTCTGTAGTATTTACGCCAGTTAAATAAAACTTTTTCTTAAAAGAATCGAAATAATTTATGGCTTGGAGTGTTTTATCGAAATTGAAGCATTTCCCGTCGTGTAATGTGCCAACAGAATAATTCATTCGAGCTTCGCCTAGGTGAATAATTTCACCAAGCATCTCACCTTCGTGAATTGCTTTAATTTTGATAAAGCACCTTAAGTCATATATTATTTCATAATTAACTATGCATATGTAATAATTTAGTTGCCCTTACATACAAACGATTTATACAAGTGTTATGATAACATACTAAGCAGTAAATTTACAATTAAATGGTTGTCTTAAATAAAAGAGTGATTTACATTACCTTTCAACAAGTGAATAATTACTATCTTATTTACCATGTTTTAGTTGTATATAATGTTGGACAGTAATTAGATTGTATCAGTTATAGCTTGCAGTAATATTCATATAAGCATGGATATAACAATTCATTTTCAGGTACACAAAATACCTGGCTACGTTACTATTTACAAAATTACACATTTACAAACGATAAAAAAGTTCGATTTTCAGACAAATTGAAAGCTAGAAAAATACTTCAGGTTTCGAGCTTGAGGTAGTTTACGTGACATTATATAACTTTAATTGTACAAAGTACGGTTTTAATACCATCGCATTATTAGGGTGCATGTTTTCCTTTTAGATTTAATTACGTATTAATTTTGAGTAATGAAAAAAACTACAACAGAAATACGTCGCTAATAATTCCCTAGGTGAAAATAAAAATAACAATTAAGTTAAGATACATTGAATGAATTATCAAAGTATGCAGTCTTTGAAAACGATTATATATTATATTAAGTTTCACCCGAGTCAATTTAACGTAAAAAACAAATACAAACTAGAGTAGTTCCACGGAATGCCATAGTTGCCTGTATCCGCCCGTGCTTGTATTCACAAGTTTAAATTAAAATCATGCATATCCATATTTAAATTGTTTAGTGTATTGTTTCGTGGTGTATAAAAGTTAAAGTTGTCGCATGTAAAACAATTTAAAGCCTAAGCCTACAGAGTCTGAAAGTTTTCAAAATGTATTATAATTTTACACATGATAACATTGACAAAATAAAACATGTATTTTAGTATTACTACCCCCTTGTAGTAATAATAAACGGTTGGTAGTGGTATCAGAGTATCAAATAGAATGATATAGAGAACAAGTGTTGGTTTTGGTGTAATAGCACGTTTTTATTTCACCTGGTGGGCAGCAAATATGATATTGTCACGAGTGGCGCAGCCACGAGTAAAAGTAACTACTGTTTGTGTTCACGAGTGAAATTAACGTGATAGTACACCGATACCAACACTTTTTCTATTTATTTATGGTTAAAACTCTACATTTGTTGAGCTTGTTTCTATAAAATATCGAAAATCGCAGGAAACGTCATCAGAAAATATAGCACAAATTACGTCATTTTAACGACGTCATCGTCGCACTGTTTCCAACATTAATTAGATTCGGTATACTTTTTGACGTTAATCCTGGATAAAGATGGCAAAAACAGTGAAAATAAAAATGGAAACCCACTGTTTAAAAATTGTGGATAGTCACTTTTATTTCACTGAGAAATCTCTATAATTCACGTGAAAAAATAAAGTAAATAGCAATTATACGAAATAATTTAGGTAAAATATGAAACAAATGTTAATGTTGTTTGAGATGTCCAGGTTGATGTTATGTTTCAGGTATTTATACCTGAATACTTCCCTGTTGCTAAGACTTCTTTGCCAAAAGTGTGATACTTTATCATAATTTCTAATATGCCTAGTATGGTATATTTCTATAGTCAATTCGAGTGCACTAATATGATTAAAGCACTCGGAAAAGAAGGCGGAGTTCCGGACATGGAAGTAGCTCCTTCCGACTTTTCTAATTTACTCCCGCGCAGAAAATACAAAATCGACCGTTTAAAGAACAGACAAATTGAAAGCAACAAAAAATGTGTACTCTTGAAAACAGGATAATTTATAATGTCACAAATTCACTTACCTACAAATATCCACTATTTTTTTAAAACACGAAATAAATATTAAAACTAACTGGTAATACCCTGTCCCAATTTTGTGGTTTTGATACAAAAGTATTTTAATGCTACTAATAACAATTTAGAAATGGGGCAGTTCTTTCTAATAACAGATTGTCATCCATAACAAGAGACGCCTCTAACTAAGCGTGTGCATTTAATCGACTGTACAACCGATTTCTCTATCATATTCAAAGGTTCTGAAGTAAGCTTATGCAACAGTAAAATTAGAGGTTTGCACCAACATGTATACTATGTCTGCCAGCCTTTTCAAACTATCACAGGTTTTTAAAGGGCTTGACGAAAGTTTGAAATAAGGCAGGTTTTAAATCAAGTACAGTTATAATCGTGAACTGAAATGTTTTACTATACTCGATGAAGGCTTGGAAATGCATGATGCATTATAAATGTTAATAATATATGTCACAACATATTCACATAAAGCGGTATGCACGAAAAAATCGATTAGAACAAAAAACATTGCATTTTCAATGACTCTTCTTGTGAAAGGAAATGCTAATGTTATAGAATGATGTCAAATCATTTCGACAGCTCTAAACTATCGAGAACATTCGCCATTTGGTAGCTTAATACATCATAAAATGAACTGGTGTATTTATAAAAAAAAGGTATGACTTGAAAAATTGTTTGTATTTAAAAACCCACATTGGTCAAAGTTTAGGTGCGAGAAATATGAAACTGCCAATTGCAGGTAAGACATAATATTCTTACCCACGGTCAACTTGCACATGATGTTTTTAGTGTCGCAGATAAAAAAGAACATTTTCAGAAACAGATGTTAAACACAATTCTAAACTAATAACTTAACATAAGATGACAGCTACGGCAAAACATGTAAAATGTTATTCTCATTGCTGAAGCCTACCTGACCATAAACTGTCTACAGCATGGCTAATAATACTACGAAGTAGCATGTAAAAGAAAAAAAAATCACATAAAAAAAGATATGCTGACAACTTGTCATAAAACTTAAATATAAAAGAGCTCATTAACCATATGAATTTATGAACCTCAGACATACCGCGAAAGGGTTGAGAGTAAATGTTAACAGGACTAAACAGTTCACTTCTGTCATCATTAAATTTAGGACAACACATAGAGAAGTGAATATCGTCTTCCACTTCATTACTTTCGCACAACAGACAAAATCTTTGGTCACTTGGGATCTTTTTGTAACGATCTGTTTCAATATTAAGTAGGTATGATCCTAAATTTGATGAAAAACACACTGGTGTCCCTATCACTTACCATATTTAAATATGGTTCTCTACAGAATTGTTGCTTTAAGAATGAGTAGGTTCTTAAGTTAATTTATCAGTATTATTCGCATTACACACCCTCAAGGATTTACACCATTTAGATTTAAAACTAGTTATTAATTTAGTCTTAATGATACTTAAGAGGTTCTTGTCTTGTAGAGCAGACACATTAAAATCAAGTTGTCGAAACACGTGGTAAATGCTGGACAGCCAACTAGATTTTCTACAGTCATGTAGGATTTTACTTTCTGAAAAAGCCTCAAATAATAGGGGTCTAACTTTATCACAGAGAAATGCCTTTCAATATGTTAAAATTGCAATAGAGGTACAGATTGATTCGTTATATTGTCAGGTGAATGTAACTGTTATGTATCTTGTACAAGTATGTATCATTTAAGTAACAACTGTTTCACACGAAAACACAAAATAAAGTGAAACTTCTTATTCAAACAGTTGTAACATCTATGTATCTTTGCATATTATATAATATGCAATTTGACAGCCACATACAAGATACGTAGATAGTATGTAAATAATGTTTATTGTTCTAAACGCGAAAGTGTGCCTCGGTACGTTGTTGATATAACAATGTTACGTGCATTCAATATCATTTCATTATTATTTTTTTTTCATCGACACGTACTCAAACCTTTTAATCGTGGTTGAAATAGTTGAAAAATATAGCTGTGCTGTATTATATTTTGATAAAATGGCATGACATCTTGTGAAGACGCGTGACAGAGTATCCAATGCACTATAGGAAGAAACTTCTTAATTTATTGTGAGAGTTGTTCACATCTGTACTTTAGAAACTACATCATGGCAATGCCAGTCATACTATATATTATTTGTAATTATTCAATCAATTTATTAGAACGTTGATTGGCATTAAACTTTTTAATTCTTTGTTGATATTCCAACATCCAATATGTAACATGTATTACTCTATTTTATGCAATTAACTATATGTGCTTGATTTAACTGTGTTTATTAAATACAAATTAAGCTTTCTTTACATTAGAAACTTATTTCCTGCTGTATTTGTGATAACAATGTCATTATATGACTCTTGATTGGACAATGACAATATTATATTCTATTATTTTCTTTCTAATCCTTTAAAAACGGTAGAATGACTGCACCAACAGTTTGCATTAAACAACAACAGCAAATTCACGAAGATACTATGTGTCCACAGGAGCATAACATTGAAATGTCCTTTGGATACATTGTGATACAAAATATTGACAACTTTTCAAGAACAATTAAAAATGTATCCAATCGCTTCGTGAAACAGATGAAGTAAGCCAATTACATATATTGCACCCTAATACTGCTGGATGCATTATACATGTCCAGAGGTTACTAGTATCAGTTGGATGGATGCGTTACTGTTTTGCTCAGATAAACAACTAAAGTTGTGCCTCCGGACAACTTAGCAAACGTCTTAGTAATTATTTCAACACTGCGCAAACAAATATAGAACTAGTGTGAACTATTGGTTTGTTAAGATCGTGTCTTTTCAACAAATCTAGTTTATTAGTGTTTTATTTGAAACTCTTTCTGGTAAATATAGTAACCTCAAGGAAAATAAGTGTATTCATCAATTGCAATGTACAATGATACTTCCTTCTATGTAAGGAACAATATTTGTTAAGTAAAATGCTGGCTGACTTATTGGCTGAGATCATTATCAGTAGTGGACATACTAATTATCCTACAATCACCTCGCCAAACATTAACATTTAGTAAAAAATACAATTCACAAATGACAGTTATTCTACACGCAAAACAATTTTTTTTAGCAGATATAGAAATAATTGCGGTTGCATAGTTCATATAACGGGAATATTTTAGGACAGTTTACGAGCTAATATCAGAACTCAAACAGTGCATGAACAAAGAGTCAGACACGACATTAGGTCCATAGCATATGTCCTGTGATCACACAGCGTCGGAATATATAAAGATATATGTAGATTCATGTTTCACTAACAAATCATATTACATGGGTACCGATTGCCCTGTTTAGATGAATAATTATATTGAAAACAAGAGAAGACGCATTACAACATGTGTAAACAACAAGTATTTGGAGGTTTTGCTCCAATTACTATTTTCAAGACTGTTTTGTGTTCGAGATCGTGACCTTGGCCAGATAAAGTAACAAATATGATACATTTGTAAGATGTTAGCGCGGTTTGAGGTTGTAGAACGTGCTTGTACATTGACATACACCTCATCAGAACGCGCCGCCTCCATTTATTCACATCTCTGCATCTTAAACACGCTTACACGTTGTGCTATAAGGTAGCAGGTAACGTTCAATACAAACAGTTTATGACCAAAACAGTCGTCTTCAAAACACTGGGTAGCAGTTGTCCGAGGTCGGGACAGTATTTTTCTGGGACCCCGTCACAAAACAATATAACTGCTATGATTTTTCTCCCTGCTTTTTAATATTTTCTATCAATATTTTTATATTTGAACTGAGCTAATTGACACAGAACAGACGCATTAAATAAAATGAGTAATTCGTCGATCAATAAATGAGATTATGTATTGGTACTTTGTTTTCTTAACTATAAACAACACGGTGCTGTAAAATTAACGTGTTAAGGGAGCTTTTTTACTATATTAGAATTGTGTTTCAAATGGAGAAGTTACGCTATATCTTCTACTTTAACTACATAAGTGACTAACACGTGTGTTACCGGTCATATTTGAGTGTAAAATAACATGCTTTTTCCAAACAACGTTTTCCAACTCCTTCACATGCTGAGATCTTTTTTTTTAATCAAATTTTATCAAACGCTGACAAGGGGGCCTATACGCATTTTCAAACTGATAAGATCATTTAAAATGCTACCATCTAGACACTTCATTAAAATTTATTGTAGGCAAAATAACCTTTCTATCGATGCATTAACAAGATCATAATTATGTATTCATGCTTATTCTTGATTGCAAAAGCTTATTGTCATATGTACGGTTTCACAAAGTGTGAGCGATTGTCAGGTTTAAGATATTGTGGTTCTTAACAGTCTGAAAAAGATTAAAATAATGAAGATTCGCGCATGTCCTAGATGAATAGCCACACATGTAAAAAATGCTGTACACGTCATATATATCATACTCAGTATATGTTAACGAGATGTGTTACTACTAAAATAATTAACGTCTAATATCGCTTTATAGAAAACAGTAGGAATTATAAAAATAACACAACATCGAAACAATGTGTGTAATGTCAGCTATATTATGTACTTTAATCGAATGGTTCTGCTGAAGAAAATAAGTACTTAACGTTTATCAGTTAGAAACTCAAAATAGCTTCTTATTTCTGCCTTATTCTTTCTTATCATATTTGTAGATACCATTAACGATATCGGATGTGCCATACATTTCAATGATGTAATCGTTATAGTATGCCCTATATCCAATTAATTCGTGAATAAATAATCGTCAAATTTCTGCTACATTAACCGGGTATCCATCTCTGTAACGCCTCATGTGAATCTAAAATTAAGAGATGATTAAGTTTCAAACTTTAAAGCGATGTTTCCCGTTTGAAAAACGTCGGCGACAGTCTCGTTTTGTAACACTATTTAATTCACCGTAAACAAGTACGATACACCTTGTAATTACATTATTTCAATCCCGTTAACACTGCCTCTTATATTGGTTTGATATATTTTGTACTTGTAGTAGATAATGTATATGTTAACAAAAATCGTCCAATTTAGTCCTATAATACCGTCTTTGAATTTCGATTTCACTAGATAAAATTTAGTCGTAATAATTACGTTTATATGCAATGTTCAACTTTTATCATCATTTTATAAAATCTTAACCATACAATGACATCGATTCTGAAAAGTGCAAAAAATCAGTACATCGCAGCACAGAGAAGCAACACAGATGTAACTAAATATTGAATCGAAGGTAATTGCCTCGAAACGTTCAGTTTCTCGAATTATTGATAATTAGGGGATTCTTATATTAAATAGATCCCTTAAGTAATAACTGTCAATAAAACCTAATATGTACAGATATTTACAATGTCAGAACAAGATAAACTGGAATTGATTTTCTCCTTCACATTGCACGTTATTATCGCAAACTTGTCGCAAACGTGTCTAATGCAACTAAACTGTTTGGTTGCTAACGGAGCCGTCCGTGTGTTTGAACAAACAAATGACACTGAGTACAAGTTATAATTAGATTAAACCCAACGGCGTCATTTAGTCTTCTACTTTCTTCGTAATGCGAGAGAACACAAAATGTAAAACCAGTCATTTTCAATTTTACTGGAAACGATAAATAGCGGTTGAATAAATCATAAGTTATCGAAAGTATATAAAGACAGTTTTGAAACTTGTTGCGTTATTACAGAAAACAATGCTACGTGCTTTAGAGGCAAACTTATGAATGATATCAACATGCGTACGTCCTTTCTCGCAATAGCCCGAGTGCAACGCTTTGTCTCAAGGCAATCGCGATTACTACCGTTTTGATTCAAAATGCATCAAAGACAATGATCAGTCATGTCATGTAAATATTGTTTTCGTATGTAAGTATTGCAAAAATGCGATGATTGATAATATATGTTACTGCCATGCCTTTAGTTCAAATGAACTTTTCTTTCATTCTAAATCAAAAACCCCATATATATATTTCTTACAACATAGCTCAACGTGAATAATGCCTACGCTATATCTAAAATATCAGCGATTAACTGTAAAAGCTGTTTAACAATTTACTTCTGTACCAACAAAGACACTTGAACATCAAGGAGTCTACCAGATGAAAATATCTCATGCATACTTATTCATATTAACTTTTAAGTCAGAGTCAGAGTAAATGTTGAGATTTCATTTCGAAAATAAAAGGAAGACTGGAAATTGAACACTTTTAGATTTTAAAGTTATTCATTTATTTGTCAGATTTAACCAAAGATCAGAAAACTAATGATACCCTAAAGTATCTACATAACGTTTTAATTTCATGTGAAATAACTGCAGTAAGACTTTTCATTTACCGTGGGTTTGGCACATGTTTTACTGTGTCTGATTCCTTAATTTAATTGCATTGCATCACATTGTATGTTTCGTGATGTATATAGTTCTCGTGTGTTTCAATGTCCATCACAACACAATATTCTAGTGGCCTAGGGTCTGTAATTGAATCGGTTTTATAATACACCAATATTCTTTCATTCTGTGGCTTGGCCTGATGGATTTTGTGGATATTTGGTTAAATAATGCTTAATGCATGTTTAAAAACCTTATTAGGAGTTCAACTATATTTCAATAAGATTTCTAAATCTGAAAATGAAAATGCATTTTCGAAATTATAGAAATTTCAAGGACACATTAAATATCTCTTGTTGGTGGTGGTCTACGGCACGACATATTATCAAATTCTGGCAGATTAATTGCATCGTAACTGACATGGTAGACACCGAAGGTCTGAAACAAGAAATCAAATAATGTCCAGATAATGCCATAATTTATCAATCAGCGATTAAGCAAAATAATTTAAAACACTCTTTCTTTATTGTGTCTAGGTACAAACAAGACAAATGACTTCAGCATTTCAATGACCCATCGAAAACTTGCGAAAGATTCAATTTAACTTTCTTCTGTTTTCAGACAAATCGTGTTTTTGGAATAAGTGTTTTAGCTGATTGCGAAACAAGTATTTTCAATTGCAATAAATCGCTCTCGACAAACAACTCGTAAGGAATCAATTTGCTTATCAAAGGTAGTCATTATATAACGTACACAAACTATGAATTCTAAACTTAATGTACATATTATACTTAGTGTTCAGGTACTCGAACCATTGTAGTATGGGTTATCTGGAGAGTGACATTGTCATCAATACAGATGTTATCATTTAACAATGATATATTGGATAAATATCTTCGACAGAGCTAACGGTAAGCACAACACATATACAGCTCAATGTTCAGTCCAGTTTTAAAAGTTGCCAACGTTGTTTTGAGTTTCTTCCGAGGAGTACTTTACATCTTAACCTAAACCACTGTAGAAATATTTGGGTTTTACTACTTGCTAGTTTTGAGATAATTTCTTTGCTACAATTTCATTTTCAAAACAAGAAGGAATGTACTATGAATTGACCTACATATTATTTAATTTAACATAAATATCTAGAAAAAATGTTTATTCGTGAAATAATATTTGATTTTAACCCGTTGTCAAAGTAATGCAAGTATTCTTCGTCTTAAAAAAGCCAAATATAGCAACATTTCATCAGTTTAGTTCTCATTTTAGAGACTCCAAATTTGTTGTAATGACAAACCGTTTTTTACAACAAAATATATGTTACTTTCATTTAGGATTAGGGCGTTTACATAATTGGTATTGGGTAGTTTTGTGGTAAGCTTTAAATATCTCCATGTAATGCATGGGGTCTTAAGATCCATTACAGTTATAGCCAATGATGTAGCAAATCACTCAGACATTTATATAAAAACATGTGTATATACTTCAATACTTATATACACATATTTGCTTTTATGAAGTGCAGTGTGAATTAAAGAAAACAGATACATCATCTTATTACATATACATGCCCCTATGTCACATGTGATGATAAAAATAACTTTATAGACCCTGGTTTTTAATGTTTAACAGTGTAAGTAACTGGTTTCACAAAATATGCCATATTACAAACATGTGTAGCGCTGTTAATCAACTATTAACTTTGTCTCTCCCGTGTGCATGTTTTAATTATAAAGAAAACATTTTTTTTGTATAATATTACTACATTTTCATATATAAGTTTTTAAGCCATGCTTAGTATTTGAAACTAATTCATTATTATACAAAAACAGTTATGAAATGAAAGAACTAGCACACGACATTGATTGTTTGATCGACAGTAAATATGTCCTATTGTATTGTAAAAATACAAAGTTTCCTTAAATTTGGGAAAACAATCAAACAAGTTGGTTTGCATAGTTCCGGTATAAAGAACGTCCCATTGCAAACATTAAAGCGTCATTAATGCATAGTCCAGAGTGCGAATTTAACAGTGAGTCGACGTTTACTTCAGTTTATCTAAACACATTTGTTGTTGTTATGCTATTCTGAAGATTGACAAGTGATTCTACTCCGCTTAAGATAATAACGTCATTTTGAAATATTTGGGTATTGGTAATGTTCTGATGTCTGTTGTAGTGCTTTATTTAGCAGAAACATTTCACTTAAGTCTTCAACTTCCTGTGTTATTTTCATTTTCGAAATAAGATCTTAACCTCAACAGTCTTTTAGTTAAAATACAGTAAAAATTATTCTGCACGAGCAGTTTTCATTTAGAGTTGTTTATACTGACAATTTTATTTTCGAGTTTTTTTGTCAGTACTGATTTAGTTTGTTGAATACACCTATAGTTATTCAAACTTGTTTTAGACGTGACGTATATGGTATTAATGTTTTTTTGTTTTTGTTTGTTCACCAATGACATAAGAAGTATTAAAACGGTGGATTATAAACTATAGCGTAGCACCTTTGCGTTTCTTTGTTCTTGTATCCGCAAAAGCCCAGAGCTAGAATTACTATGCCAAAATCTATACGGTGTACAGTAGCTCCCTCGGGAATAACTGTTCCCCGATTGACTGGGACTATGTCAAGATCAGACTAAGATTTGTTATTTGGCCCTTATCGAGCTGATTTTGTTCCAAGAATGATTACAATTCGCTGCGGATGCCTACAACTAACGCTTATACGGAAAACTGTACTATGTACGACTTTTTTCTAAAAAGGATATAATTCTCCTTTGACACCTTCGACTAAACTAGCTTAAATCAAAAGGCCATGACAGTCTACATGACCGTATTGGCTTAAAGAACTAGTGCATTATGCAAATGTTATGGATAACCAATTTTCATTGAGCATTAATATTTATCAAATGTGATTTTTATATTTAAATAATTAATGCAGCAAATCAACTCTTTCACACACGATCACTGTATTAACGAGTTTTTTCTTCTTCTGAAATGAATAATGTGGACCTTCCCAAATATATACATTGTTTTCAGTGAATTTACAATACACGTCATGAAACAGCAATTTTCGTCGTAACTCGACTATTGTTGTCCCTGTCTGTATGGACGTTCTATAATAGCCAACTTTTAGATCCTAACAATAATTTGTAATCTTAGAGTTAGAAACTATCAATGATTGAACTGTTAGTTTTAGGCTTAATCGAACTTTCCTATTAATTGCACATATTTATTGCTATATAGTGTATGTCTGTAATCTTTGTCTAAGAGAAAGATTGCATCAAAGCTACTTGTTCTTTATTCGGGTCATATTGCCTGTTTACGTAAACTAAGTTTTGGAAGCATATTGTGACATCGACAAAGGTATATATTATTAACATGCAACTTCTAATAAGATGTACAACCTAATATTGTTTTGTTTGCATATGTTTGTTGTTTAAGGATACTAACTTATAAAACTAGCAGATAACCACTTGAATCGAGAACCTCACCACTTAAAGAAATTGATTGCATATTCATTGAAAGTAAGTCACTTTATTTCATTTATTTCGACAATTTAAAATAACCATCGGTATATCTACCACACAAAATAAGAAAATTGCTTAATTAAGCAGAATATCGCAAATATGTAGATTGAAATATATGCTTTTTTGAAATGCTTTATTCTAATAAATAGTAAATGCATATTATGCTGTATTAAAAATGCCTATAAACAGCTGCATCAGTATTATATTTTAGCAATCAAACTGGCTTTTATTTATTTTCATAGGCAAAGTGTGTCATTTTGATGTTCTTAACAATTAAAAGTAGCCAACAGCAGATTTTAAAAGTTTAAATGCTATATCTAAAATATCATCGGATAATTGTTATTTGGCTTTCAACCATTTAATTTTGAACCGACAAAGGCACTTAAACATCAAAGTGTAAACAAGAGTCTACTAGATGAAAATATATCATGCAGAATAATTTATATTAACCTTTAAGCAAGAGTCCGTAAATGTTAGGTCTCATTTCGAAAATAAAAGGAAGATAGGAAATTGAGCACTTGAAGATTTGACAGATAATCGTTTCTTTGATTGAACCAAACATCCGAACATTTTCTGATACCTTTTAATTTCTATGTAATGTTTTTATTTCAAGTGAAATAGAAACCATTATTAACTGTTGAGCTTCATTACTTTGTGATCAATTTATTCACTTTGAAATTAAATTTATCAAAAACCACTGATTCACATTCGATTGCTTTTACGAATATTATGTTGCCTTCTTCAGAATACAGACTGTTTTATCATATGTAGCAAATCAACACACATTAATGCGTTGTAAAATGTAAGACAACTTTGACATATAGTCTGTTTTAAACAATCATTCTTTAATAACACAATGATATTGCGAGCCTATTTAGGCCCTGTGATAGTAAAACTTGGCCCATGCTCGACTTCGTTTCGGGCTCAAATGTTTCATGCTCGACTTCGTTTCGTGCTAAAACTTTAAATCAACATAATGATAAATCATGTCATAAATTCATAATCTAATATTTCTTACGTGCTAAAAAACTACTTTCAAAATTGCTGTGACCTAAAACTCATTGTGTAGTATCTATTGATTCTATTTACATTCAGTTTTTTCTAAATGTTACAAAATGAGTGTAATAATGTAATCGATTTGTGGTATCATATGTTTGCAAAATAATTTGCTCTGGCTCAAAGTTATTCGTAGATATCAGAGTAACTGAGGCGTGGAATTACTATATGACGAGCGAACTTCAAAACACTAGCCCATTAGTAACTAAGTTTGAATGTTTAAATATGTCTGTAAAGCTATAAGTGTCTTGACCTTCAGTTTCAGTTAGGTAAACTATACCAGTCAATGTTAACATTTTTCCATTTTGAAGCTTTCAAAGGAACTCCCGTTTACCAACCCGTAATATATGTCAAATGTTTGTTACAGTCATACTTTAGAACTGCTGTAGAGGATCACTCAAGAAGTATAATTTGTAGTAAGCTCTTTGACTATTTATTAGTACAGTGTTACTCTTGAAATCATTAGTCAAACGTCAGTCGGATAGCTGAAGAGTAAGACAATTGGCCGATATGTCTGTGTTATTGCAATGGTAGAACACTGGATTCTTTTAAGCAGCAGCAACATCTTGAACTTAATATTATAGCTCAGAAAAGGCCCCTTCTTTTCATGTTTCAATAAATTTTACCACACTGCATAATGCATACATGTAGCAAAATAAGCTATATATCATGCCACGTAATTAAGTGTGCTTTTATTTTCAATATTTTTATAAACAGTACTAGGAACAACGATCATCGAAAATGTTAACGCTTTTAGGTATGCAATTTAACGGCACATTACTTGTACGGACTGTTATCAAACGCCAACAAACGTCTCTACTAATTGTATGGCTTAGCAACACGCGGTTCAAATTGTTACTCGATGAAAAAGGAAATCAAAGAGATAAATGCACATGTTTGGTGACCAATGGTTTTCCCAGAGAACATATAAAATTAGGCCTTTTATTGAGGACGTTTTGAATACTGACGGCATAAATGTTCAATGATATATACTTTTTCGAGTGAACATTATTGTGTCTTTATTTTTTAAAGTCGTAATAAGATCTAACCACTGGCTGGCTTATATTACGATAATAAGGTTCAGAAAGTCGACCGGGCCAGTCACTCATCGATTTCAAGAACAGAAAGGTAATTGAATCCTTTAAATTTATGTTTCATAAATTCTGGTTCAAGTTCAGCACTGACACAGTGTACGGTTGAAACAGGCGTTAAACACATGCAACAGCGGAAACATCCAAGTAAGCCATTTATGTTTGTGCTATTCTGTTATTTTAGTTGATAAAAGGACTTAACTTAAATTGTCCTAATGATTTTGTCCTACTCTCTAGTTTTAAAAACACATGCATCAAGGCAGCAACAGTTCAAGTTAAATTTGCCTCAGAAATCTCGCCAAGTTTACCAAAACACACTGTAGCGATTTAAGAATTGTTTTCATTGAAAGTCATAAGTGGAAACATGTATGCGAAACAATAACAACCATAAGCACGACAGACACGCACTATGAAATATTTCAACAAAAGATACACATAAGCAGAATTACTAAATTTTAATATCTGAAAATTCAAATATCACATTGGTGTTATAATACGTACTACGAATGAAATAAAATTAAATGTGCACTTAAAAAAAATGTATTGTTAATGATAGTAAAATATCGACCCGTTCGCATATGAATAGCCAGTCTTGATGTAACCCCATTTAATTGCAAACAAAAGTGAAAACTCACTTTCTTATCGGGTATAGCCCATTGTTTTAAGCTTCATTTTAGGCATATAGTTTCATTTCAACGTACTCATTTTTTAATATTCAAACTCTTCAAAAACGAAACACAATTTTTTGATGCTCGTGCATTCCGTATTCGGCATATTTACGGTGACATACAAGATAAAATTAATTTAAAAATAAAAATTTAAAACATCAATCCGTTAACTTGATTCGAATTATCGTATTTCTGTGATTTCAAGACTCAATATTTCTACATAATAACCACTTGTCTACGGCTGACAATAACTCTGTGTTCGGTTATTTAAAATACACAAATAATTGACAACTGGTGAGACTTTCCATATTTGGTGCGGAATGTATCGCTCACGATAATCGATTATTCAAGGCAACTACTGTATAACATATCCATGCATAAATGTCAGGATCAGGTTAATTTGTTCGCACAATACAAATCAATTGTCCAGATTTACATACATTGTTACTATATAACAATGGTTATGAAATAAGCCAATATTTAAGATAGGCAAAATGGCATTGTATCGCAAAAAGAGCATACCTGTTTTATCTTATAGCCTCATTTTGCAATCATATGATGGACTATTGCAGTCAAATCAAGAATAGGTCAACGTTTACAGTACAGATCTAGATAGTGTGTTATAAGAACAATATGCGTTAGCATAAATGTATGTCAGAAACAATTTGATTTACTCCCTTGTTTTTTGAAGCTTGCAATTCGTAAATTTTGAACCACAATAACAACATATTAATGGGTGTATTATTTTCGTAGAATTGGTGAAGAGGATTCCGTGCGCTGTGCAGAATGCCAGTAAAATTGTTTTATCACATTTGAAGATATGTTTTATACTGGTTCATATGGAGCTGGAACTATCTATACCGACGTTTTAAACACGGCGCCGTGAAAAACAAATTTACTGAAACATTACTGTAGGAGTTGATCTGGATAGATTATGTCGTTACTTTACAGTTAACCCTATTTTTTCAATAAAGGCAATATTTTCACCGATTTAATGCAAAAGAATCATTTTGATTTTAGGCTTTGATGTTGTGATCTTGAAACATTTTTACATTTTATATCGGCCTTGGATATCACTTAGTTAAACATAATGAAATAACTCAATATTATATTCCATTTAAAGGTATTTATTTGATATATATTTTATTTCATGGTATACTCCGGTTTGCATTACAGGTTGTTGCATAGAAGCTTGGTAATTAATCACCCAGACGTTTGTGCTTACATAACGCATCCGGTAACGCCTCCACAAATACTCATATCAATTTTAATCTTAAGGGTCAATTATGGCGTAAATAGCGTTTTATAGACCGTATGCGAAACGAGAAGACGAAGAGTTTGCATCCACTTTTACACAATGTTCAGACCAGGCGTAAGAGTAGATTCGCAGACCAGAATCAAGATGGTCGGTGTCCATCTCCGATTGAAAAGGAAAACCTGGTTCACCAATAGTTTCGTCACGTAGATGATTTAGTAATACTTTGAAACATACATTTTTAAAATGAATAATTTTTACCATAACGAGACAAGCGGGAAGTTTATCAGTGATAAAAAGGTGGTAATACAAAAAAGAAGATACAATTGAATTGTTTCATTGTCTTCAATTGCAAGTTACGGCAAACGATAGCCTAGTTCGTTCGACTGTCTCTTTTCACCTGTTTTATGAAACTGATATTTCATTGTTATCGAAACCCACCGTTAACTCCAATGTCAAATGTATAAGACTTACATAAATTCGATGATTTAACCTGTTAGTTTTTATTATCATAAATTGCTATTAGAAGAGTTCGTTAAGGAAACTCATTTTTTATTGCAATTTTTATCAAGATATTCGGGTTATTTCAGTCTTTGCATGTATCGAAATCAATGTCAAGGTTAAACTAAAAGTCAAAATTCAGAATGATATAAACTACAAAAGAATTTTAGTTTTTAATCTCTCTTACATTCATACATATAAATTAAACTATGATTCTTAATATTACATAAGGATATACCAGGGGATCCAAATATCATTTCTGGTCATTTTGTTGGTTTTAACATAACCTAAATGCCTTTACTATTTTCTATCGCCACAATGAAAACCATATTTCTAAGTAATGCTGATTATGCTGAAATCTCAGTGATTAGACAAAATGACTACCCAGGTCTTTTTAACTTTCTTCATAATGCATAGAAAAATAAGTGTACATGTACTGTGGTTTAATTAGAATGTCTACATACCAACTTTCATTTTATATTAAAAATAACTTATTTTTGTGTTGTTTAAAGTATACTGGAATTTTTGCATTCGTTATTATTGGACCTTTATCAATTGCGTATAGTCTGAAAAGCGATCTGAATACTCTAAATTTTCGATCATCACTAAATCGGACGATGCTGTTTTTCTTTCCAAATAAAAGTCTTACATTTATTATAGAGAGTATGTAATCAATACAGATCCTGTTCACATCTGCCTCAAAAACGAGGTATGAGCAGATACGTGAAGTATTGCAGCAAATTAAACCATGCATAGTATCCCTATCTGAAGCATAGCATGAGCTTAAATGTTTACCGTGTGTTGTCAATATGCCTGCAGCAAAACATCGACTGCAGATTATTCCAGACATAAACTGTTTATCTGTAGCAAATTATAGAATGATGAGTATGCCAAGCGTAATCTACGTGTTTGCAGTAAACTATGAACTACATTTATTTTACACATAGCCTGCATTTCAGTTTGGGCTACAGTTCATACAATAAAATAATGTCATATTTGCAGACGAATATAGGAAGTAGTTTTTAGCATGCATAGTGGTCATATTCGCCGTATTGAATGCAATTTATACCTTGCACAGTCTGTAAATATGCATTTAAGTTAAGGATGAATTGCCTTTATAAAACTATTTCAGTAATACTTCAGTTTGAATTATTATGCATTGATATGTTCAACTGAGTAAAATGCAACAAAAAACCACAACATTATAGAGACCTTGACTGTTGGGAGAAAGTATTGGATATATTACAAACAGTACAAACTAGTTTTCTAAATTTCTTAATTTGCAAAACAAACTAAACTGTGAGACTGTCGAGTTGAAAGAATTAGGTTAATCGTTAAACAGTTTCTGAAATGTAGATGAATAAATATGAGAAAATTCTGAAGAAATCAAAGGGAAAACTGTGTTAGTATTATTCACACGTTCACATAAGTGCATCACGGTCATGCCATTACTGGCAAATAACGCGTTGAAGTCAGTTAAAATATCGAAAACAAGTTGAGACTTAAAATATACTTACCCGTACAAAACATTGTTTCTGTGGGACGAAAATGTTTTGTCGGGTGATCATTCTGAAAATAAATGTAACTGTTGTAAATGTATGACTTGTAACAAGGAACTTAAATGAAATAAAATCAGTTCAAGAAAAAATAAACAAACCAACGAGTTATGTTTTGCATATTTACATAATTCTCAATATTGACCACTGTTGTCACGGATCTATCATTTTACCTCATTGACTTCGCCAGTTGGCCAGAACATTTAGTATACACATAAATCTTAAATGATCCAAGTCCTGCATCTGTTTACTTAGTTTATATGGCCGAATTATATGTAAGTACAAAACTGAGTGACGATATAAAATATCAAGTATCAATCGGAAATATTAAAATATTCTAACTAAAATCATAGTCTAATTGTTATAGTTTATTCCAATAAAAATCGCGATTTAATTGTTTGACCGATATATTATGTAATTTCTAAGTGTATTTTTTCTACATAGATCGATTCCGATTGTCAGCCCATATTTGGGGAATTAAAGCAGCATTCAATTATTGAAGTTACCTACGTAGAAAGAGCAAGCGTGTGGAGAAATAAAAGACAGAAACAAACACGTTAAGAAAGTCTTTTTGAGAGGGGGAGTGTGGTAGGAAGCGTTGTATCTTGAATGTGGCGTAGTATCTTTCGGATATCGTCACAAGTGCGTGAAATCCTTTATATTTTTGTATGTCAATGCGGGGGCTCGTTTTATAGTTAAAGAATATTATTATATTTTACTTGGCGCCTATCATTCATTAGCAGTTTGCTTGAAATCCGGAGTATTAGAGGAGTTGCTCGAACAATCCTTTTGTTAGGGTTTACATAAACAATACAATAACTCCCTTCGCTAACTATCAATGAACCGTAAATACCGACAATATGCACAACCTCACTTAGTACCAAATATGTTTA
>JAUMHA010006902.1:0-21109 GCA_032359765.1 Saxidomus gigantea
CGACGTTAAATCCGAATCAATCAATTGGCACAATACAATCAACCCTATGGGCAAATCCCATAACTTTTGAATGACATGAAAAGTTGTGCAAACTTTGAATTTTCAATTCAGTTTTGTTAAAATCCACTTTACAGTTACAATTCACAGCTATGATACTTCATAGGGTAGTTGAACATAGTCAATTAATGCAAAAGGTAAGCACATGGGTTCCTATCTCAAAAGTAAAGTTTACACTTATGGTTAAAGGTCAAAATGTGTGGACATGTGTCTCCAGTTTATAACTTTACTCGTGTAAGGGTTTTCCTGATAATTAAAAATGTATGTGTACAGTCTGTCTTGTTCAGAGTCAATCGATCCTCCAGTATTTTCAGTCCTTTGATTGTTCACTTGCGGATACTCACATGTACTAGCTGTTATTTATCATTACTTTGATATTTTTATACATTTCTTATATTAGTTAATTCACTTGTAGTGAAAGGTGAAATAAACAAATAAAATAAAATAGCAAATAAATCCAAGGAAAATTTGGTTGCGTTTGTGTATAAAGTATATTTTTTATTGCTGTAGCAAAACGTGTACATGTATCTGACTTATACGATGTATGTTTAGCAAACATTATTCACAGAAGATGTCTTGCTGGATATTGTACATTTATACATGTCTAATTTGAATAAAACAGTACTGAACCTACAGAGAAAATCTGCTATTTTTTTGTTTAAATATAGTTTTCGCACAGGGAATCCGCCCCTGTTGCTACGCGGTTTGTTTCCTTGCATCGGCGAAAACAAAGTGCATTTCAAGAGAAAACGGAAACCCTCCTTAGTAATTTTTAATTGACATTTGGAAGCAAGAAAGCGCTTATAGACATAGAATATTACAAGACGGGCCACTCTTGAAAGGTAAAGTATACACATTTAAATAACATTATGCGCTCTGTATGTACATGTTTTGTAAACAGTACAGGAAACGTCCGTGGTCTGATGAAATATTTCTTAGCGTTATTCCATGATTGTCATATACTGTGTCAAATAATAGTGTTGCTAATATATATACACAAACTTTATCTTTTATTATTGCGAAAGTAAAATCATGCGCAGAAATGGGTTTGCCTTAAATACTGCCTTTTAAGAGACGACTCTTTTAACTTTTCAAGGTTCCAAGGGAGGTCCATTAATACATGTTATACTGTACAGAGCAAAAGTAATATGTCAACGTATTAAGTACATGTATAGTATCCTGTCTCTCAACTAAAATTACTAAACAGAAATATGTAACATGAATCTTTAACCATCTGAAACAAAGATTCATGTACAAATGGGTCCAACGTTCAAAGTACCACAGGGACATAGTTATACCTGTAGTATAGATGTGTTTCATAGTCCCATATAACAAAAGAACGGGGTTTACATAATTAGGAATTATAAATCTAATCAATCATAAGTAGAGTTAGATTTCCTTTGTTGCTATTTCAACTATATTGCAGACAGCATTGAAGTACATTATGGTGTCAAAGTTCTGGGGACATCAGGGTGATTCTTTAGTAGGTCGGGTTCAGGCATGCAGTCCACATACATTCAATGGAATCGCAAGCCACATTAACAGATGATGCTGGTGTCTTTTTCATCAAAACAGTCTACACTTTCCACAGGGATAACTGTTTGTATTTGAAGTCACAGCCAACGGTTATGTTTTGCTAGTCACCCAAGAACTCTTTTGCAATAAACTCTTACCAAAGTCAGTGGTACAAAGAGAATAGGAGAGTCACTCAGAGTATTGACCGAGTTTTCGCAATGACCTAAATCTAAATGAAGGCTGATACTTTTGACAGGCTGTGTGTCCCATTACAAAAAGTCGCATTTAGCAATCAAAACAATTTTACATTTCACAAAAATTGTATTATTTCAGCTATATTGTTTATATTGCATGTAATATCAGATAGATATTTAAAGGGCTTAGCTGATTGAAAATTATATCCAGTAGTAGTGATGCAGTACAACACACAACTACAGTATCATTAAGTACTACAGTTCTGTAAAGTACTACAAGACTATACAGTACTACAATATGAAAAGTACTACACTAACAGTGAATACAGTACCTTAGAGTATCACAGTACTGTGAGTGTTATAAAGAGTATATTTTACTTTTTAGTATGTACCGTGCAGTATTAAAGAAAACTACATTACTATAGAATATCAATGCAACATGTTTACTATACAGTTCCATATAGCATATCTTTAGAACACTACAGTACGTACAGTACCACAGAGCACCACACTAAAAGTGTTGGAGCTATTGATTTGTTACTTCACACAATGATGGAGGACAATTATAGTGAGGGAGCGAGTATCATGAACTGTTACTTAGGGTAACTGCATTACTGAAATATATCCCCTTATGTAAAACCCTTGTTGGGAGTATAACTCGAAAAGTATTCAAGGGATGGAGTTGACACTTCTCATTGTAAAAGAGGACATTGAGAGGGAGTGCAGCGACCTAGAACGTAAACTGTAGCATAATCCATAATAGATTCATAACACTATCAGGGCCTATGATTTAACATTTTTAATTTTAACGTGTGTGCTGTTTATTCGAAAACACTGGCTTCGGAGAGCATCCATCAGTGTTACCGATGTTCTTGTTTGAATGGATCTTTATTAAGCAGCGGCCTGCTTAAACAGGTCACTTTTGATACTGATCATGACTGGCATACATAGGGTTTACAGCAAACTACATGGTAACACTGAGACATGTTCTTAATGTTTATAAGTTTAGAGGACAGCTGTGTATAAAATTGGACCAAATTGTCTGAAGATATGTTTCCTACTGTTATGTTACCAGATTAATACATAGGCACCTTTAATATTCAGACAAAAATATATAAATAGTCAAACAAAAAATGTGGTTGCTATGGCAACATAAAAAGTTAAATTACCACATACAACCTAGATCATGTGATATCTCAAAATGTTTTCAATGTAGCATTATTTGCCGTGGTACGTTGATAGAGGATAGTATGAGAATTACGCACGTTATTCTATGTTTTCGTCACACTAAAGTTGTGATTGCTATGGCAACAGAAATAGTAAATTACATGTACTTTTTTTGTTCGGAGCACAACTCAGTAAGGTAAGTATGGAATGGAATTTATTCTGGAAATTATGTGTACAAAAGGCATTAAGAGAACATGTAGTGGGCAAACCCAGTTTTAAATTATCTCCAATTATTTTTTTCCTCCACAGTATAACTGCAAAAGTATTGAAGGGAATTTATTCAAACTGTGTACAAATATTACGGACTTTGAATGTATTTGTGATATTAAAGAACCATAATTGCTTCTTCCCAATTGTTTTAATTATCTCCCTTTCTACAAAATCAATATTGTCTTGTACAAAGCTATTTACTGAAAGAAAATTTATTTAAACTTTTGAGTATCTCCATTCTTAAATTTTCTTGTTCAGGGTATAATTCTAAGTCTATTTAAGCTGCATGTAAATAAAGGGTCATTTAGGGGAAGTGTAGATACTTGTAGGGGACTATGTATTACTTTGTAATTCTCCATTAACTTGTTTACACTCTAGTATTTACATTTCTGAAGATATCGTATTCAAACTTAGATGCAATGTACAAAATGTATATGTTGTACTCGGGTGCGCAGTATAGGGCCATCATTGCACTCTTGTTATCACTTTAGATCTTTATACATACGGGAAACATTCATCATTTTGTAAAAAACGACAACTCTAGTGCCTTCAGCTCTTCCGCTTCGTTTAACACTGGTTCCAGTGACGTTTCTTCTCAAGTCTTACGTAACGTTTCCAATGACATGTGTACTAACAAATAGTCTTACAGCTCCTGTTTCAAAATGAAAGGAACAACCTTATCAAGAAAATGGAATATTATGAAACGATATTTTACATATTACGTAGATTTTAATTATTATCTTACAGATTCCAGAGCAGCGACACAAGCAATTATAACACTCTCGTTAATTGCTGTCAGTTACAGAACGTGCAAAGCTTTTATAATTTTACGCGTTTCGTTAAGAATAGCGTAAAATGTTTGTCTTTGCGGAACGCATACACAGCAGTGATGAGTATGTCAGTTTGGTCAACGGGTTTTTCGTGCGTGAAGAGAATTATATTGAAGTGCTAATTTATAGTGTGTATTGGTAATTCTACCAGACGTTTCAGAGCTGTTCACATCTCGATTTTTCTATTGCGAAATTCGACTTCGTGGTAACCTTGAAAAATTATGTCGAAAGAAAATGCACTTCTTTCTCGCATAGAGGTGCTTATTAATTCAGACTTTTGAGCAGCGTATTAACTCTTCTCAGCGAGAGCTTTCGCAGACGCAAATTGCTGCAATTCAAGAAAACTTGGCAGCTGCTGATAATTACACTTTCAAAAGGACATGAGCAGCAATACAATGTGAATGCAAGAGTGCTAGACAAATTGCATCAAGCCGACGGCTACATTCAAGCAGCTGTTAGAGACTCTTCTGTGGATGCTGCAGAGAACGCGAGGCATTAAGTCGTTGAAGGCATTCAAAATTACAGACAGAAATGTTTAAAGTAAGCAGAATCTTCTTAACACGGTTGGAAAGTCGTTTAGGAGTATGAGGCGCACCCGTTTGGCTGACGAAGAGGAAGATGAAAAGAATATTCAACGTGTGCAAATTCAGGCTGACAGAAAATTTAGGCAGAAGCGTCGCAATAGGTCTAGACGTTTTCGTCCGTATACGGAGGTACCCCGAACCTCAGTTTCAGGACACTCTACGCAGCAGAGCAGACCTGCATGGACGAACTCGAGGAAGCCTAGTTTTTACCTCAGGTGTGACAGGCCTGGTCACTGGCGAGCTGATTGTAAAGTCCCTGTGGATACTACGGAAGCTGAGAAGGCTAATCAGACATTTAATATTTTGTTTTGTCGCAAAGATGCAGACGATATTAAAAATGGTACAGTTAAAATATGAGCTCTGAGCTCGAGTCCATGACTTTGTTTACTAGTCCTAGTGAAGTAGTGAGTCCGGTAGAAAGGTTAAGGAAACAATTGGCACTCTGGGAAGAGACCTGTAAAATGAGTATATCCTTGACGTTATTGATCAGGAGTACCAATTGCCATTCAAAACTATTCCCTCGTCTGTTGAAATTAAGATAAATAAGTCTGCTTTAGATAATCCAGAGTTTGTATCTACTGAGATAAAAATAATATTAGCTAAAAGGTGTATATCTGAGGTACAGTCTGCTCCGAAAGTGGTGAACCCTTTGACAGTTGTTATTAATCGTGTAGGAAAAGCTAAACTGGTGCTTGATTGCAGACACATAACCTTGATGGAAGGGTGACAGAACCAAAGACAGCTTTGTTGCCGATTCTTTAGACAGCACGTTAGCAGTCACTACACAGTTGGGTTTGTAGTTTGGCAGTTTCACAGCTCCAGCCCGTTCTTTTGTTATTTTTTCTACGTATCCTGTCTGGTCATGCAATATACATTGTCGTTTGTTGTTTGTTGTTATTTTAGTTTAGGAAAGACGCTGTTATAAAAAGACTATCAGTAAATCTTATTTACACAAACGCGTAAAAGTGTCGTCTTTAAAACCGTTTCAATATCTTTGCTGGGGGTAAAGATAAACGGTAAACGGTTTGTTTACACAGTAGTGAAAAGGTCTACATACGAGTCGGAATATAGTTTAAATATCAAAATGGCGAAGAATTACGTGTTTGATCTTATTATCGTAGGGGACGCTATGGTTGGAAAAACAGGATTGATTCACAAATTTATTGACGCTCCATTTCCCACTAGCTCAGAGGCAACTACTGGTATGTTTTCTATTTTTAACATTTTATTTTAAGGATAGAAAATAATGTGATTACATTACAGGTTTAAGGCTATTTGGGGGACATATTGAGCTAGTTTTATATATGGGCAATATCTCCACTTGCGACAAACATTTGACAAACATAAAATAAGGATGGACGATTCCGACCAAATGTTTGTCTGTAGGCTGAAAATGCCAAACAAAACAAAAACTGTGCAGTATAATCCAGTAGGTTACAGTGCGAAAACGGTTGTAAATATTTGATTTGGTTTTAGGGTGCTAGGTAACTAGCTTCATGTCAAACAGGTTTTAACCGTTATCTACTGAAATCTTTTAGTTTCATATAATAAGTTAAATATATCTCTTTGTATTAAGAAATGTGACTGGTCATACATTAATAAACATTTTTTTAAATCGATAGTAGATTGCCCGTCAAAAAATCAAGCAACCTGAACGTCTACATTTTTGTATTTGATTTGAGCAGTGATTTAACATGTTATGTTTATAGTGCATAATTATGTAGTGACTACCACTTAATCATTCAAGATAGTAGATGTTATCCTTTAGAGAACATTTTTATCGATATTGACATACCATGGTGTGACAAACGTTGCAGTATTCCATGTCAAATATATTGATTCGGGCTTAAAAAAGAAAATATTTGTTCAACGATTGCAATATATATTTATTCAATAGATAAAATATATGGACTAAACAAATATTTGATGTATATGAAATATACTTAAGAACAAAAGTTATGTCCGGTTCAAAGCTGTTTAATTAAATTTTAATTGTACGTTACTTTTAATTCTTTATTTGCAAATTTATATTTTGAGACTAATTGCTACATCGAAGGTGTTAAGAATTCTATACACAAACATTCAATCAACCGTGACGGCATAAAGCATGAATTTCACATTTATCTAAATTTTATGTACATGAAGCTTTTAATCACAATAATTTCAAGTGATTTTTGTTACCAAAGGATAGTCCTATCAAAAGACGTAAAAATTAAGACAAATACTCAACATATGTTGTTATTACGAAGCTTTCAAGATAGCAAAATTTGCGCGTCGACTGGGGGTCAGTGAGCCTACAACACATGTTGCACGTGCGTTAAACGCCCACGAACATTCTATTCGACGTCACGAGCATTGAAAATGTGTTAATTGATTAAAATGATGATATTCTTATGCTCTTCTAACTATGAATAAAATATCCAATTTCAGTTTTTGTGTTACTTAAATTATACCGGACAGAACTTTTGTCCTTAAGTTTACATTTATTCGTATACATATTTATGAACTTTATGTTCGATACATATGGCGTATAAAAATATTCATTATTAAAACAAAATATGTGGTCTAAAATTAGCATGTTAGAGTCATGCGGCAAGCGTTTGTAAACAGTAAACGTGCATTTCACTGGATATGACTAATTTTACAGTATACTACAAATACTACAGTAAATACAGTTTACCTCAGAAACTACAGTACATTCAGTATACTGCATAATACTGCATTTTAGTAACTGCAGACCTGTTAGCGACGGATTGGAACCACTTTCTGTTTTCAACAAAAATATAATGACACGTGTCATGCCATTTTGCCATAGTTACAGAATATAAATAAATCAGTATCCCATGGTGCTAATTGTACTCGGAGTCTATAAAATCACAAAATTTTAGATGGGATATATTTTTTTAATTTATCATTATTTTAATAAATATATACATTACTTTTAGAACTTATTTTTCTGTACATGTCCCGCTCAATCTTTTTGTATTTTGTAATTGAAAATAAACCCAGTTGTCATAGAGTTATAGTGCAGTGGCGGTTCCAAAAATAGAAAAGTGGGAGGTACACTTTATTCTACATAGTGTAATGCATTATTACTGAACAAATCAAAATTCACTTTTTACAAGGAAAAGGTTAACAAAGCCACAGCCCAAACCATTGCTAAAAGCCCCGTCTCGTCACGTATGATCTAAATGGACAAAAAAACGTCTTACATACATGTAATCCTGTATCTTAATTGGTCCCTTCTTTCCAAAACATTACATAATATAGAACAGAGACCGTTTCATTAAACAGCTAAGAATGCATGGATTTCTTGCTTAACTCAAGATTTGTAGTCTCAAAATATTGAACTTATTTACCACTAGACTTAGACAAAATTGTACAGTGCAACATGCTTACGAAACTTCTGTAAACTCAATGTAACGTTTCAAAGGTTATTGGATTGAAACTAAACATTTGCACGGACGCACGACAGGCAAGGGTAACTTCATGCCCTACTATCATTTTTCGGATAGCGGGGTATAATAAAAAAAGTGTGACCTAGGGAGATAGGTGATGTTCTACTCGCCGACGAAACATAGATAATAATAATACAATGTGTATGTATACTTAATAAGAACAAAAATTATGTCCGGTATAATAAAAAAACACAAAGGCTGAAATCGAATATTTTTATTCAAAATTAGAAAAACACAAGAATTTCGTCATTTTCAAATCAATTTACAAATGTTCAATGTTAATGAGGCTGATACAGAAGTCGAATAGAATGTTCATGGTCATTGAACACATGTACAGCATGTGTTGTAGGTTAACTGGCGCCAAGTCACAAAACGTTGCTCAATTGAAAGGTTCGTAATAACAATTAACATAAGTTGAGTATTTGTTAAGATATTTACGTCTTCGAAAAGATTATCTTTTGGTAAAATTAACCAATCCAAAAGTTTGTGATTATAAGCTTCATGTACATAAAATTGAGATAAACGTGAAATTCATGATAATGCAGTCATGGTTCATTGGATGCTTTTGTATAGTAATCTAAACACCCTGTGTTGTTGCAAGTAGTCTCAAAATATAAATTTACGAACAAAAAGTTAAAAGTAATATACAATTAAAATTTGATTAAACACTTTCGAGCCGGACATAACTTTTGTCCTTAAGTATATTTACGTTAAAAATACACGAAAGGCATATCTGGAGAGCAAATCTCATCATAATCAATGTTCGAGTATTGCTACATGTATGTTGTACATGTGTTTACTGATTTAAACGAAAGAATCGAAAGCAAAGACTATCTTTTAAAATGATGGTCGGCGCAATTTTGAGTATATGAAAGCGATTGCTAGCAAGATTTTATAGCAAAATTCCTGTCAAGATTAATTTTTAATCAGTCAGTAGGCGCAAACTGTAACAGGGTAAGAAACAGGACGCACCCAAACCGGGACGCTAACCGAGTACACTTTGCTTACAGGCTTGTAAGAGGGAATGCTCTCCCGATTGAGCTAACCGGCCGTTTACAGATTTTTTCCAAAAGTTTAATTAAGTACATTACCTAAACATGTGCATCATGGAAAACAAACTTAATCCTTGTTTTTCTTATCAAATTTGTTACTCAAAATATGGACCCGTTATTCACTGGTCGAGAAAGTATAAATACTCTTCACTTAATTAACATCACTTTTGTGGTAACAACAGATGATATTGATAGATATGAACTTTTTGCGTTGAAAATTATAAAACCATTCAAGAAAGATTGAAAACGCAAAAAGTATTTTATTGACCTTCATTATTCGGTATTTTCCAATTAGAGGGTGCCTTTCAACGTAAATTTATCAATTTTAAAAAATGTTATATTTACATTCAACTTGTCATTTCATATGCGGTTGAAAAGTTACCAAATTCCGGTCGAAAGCGAGCTAAATACGGCTGCTTCGGAAAATCAATAGCCTTTTTATTTCTAGGTCTACAAATACGTCATTATGTTCGTGGGGTCGCTGCCAACTAGGATTAATCATTCTTGTTCAATGCGTGAATTAGCTATGTTTGTATGAGATAAACACCTGTCTTGAACCCCTGTAAATTGGCGTCCGATTGGCTGAGGTCAAGTGTTCGAAATCTATATATATAGAGGGAAACTTCCCCACTCATGATATGAGAAGTTTAGCAACAATGGAGAAGATTTGACTAAAGCAATAGGCGATTTTAGAAAAACAGGGGGTTGTGGCAGACCATTTGTATTTATGTGATTGAACTTAACTCGTGGGCGAACAACCAACCACAACCTACCCCCATCCCGGCACTCACTTCTACAGCCTCAGAATCTATATTTATAGTTGTATAGAGTCATACAGTTTTCCATTCAGTTAAACGACTTGTCTTTTAGAGAATAGCCATTTAAAACATACATCAATAATCACTTACTGGACAGTCAAATAATTGTCAATGGACATAATGGCGTTATCCCTTTTTCCTAGCTTAACAGGTGTCATCACATTGTGTCCGTCACTACACATTCCCCTTCCTAATACTCTTGAGGCCACAGTTTGCAACAAATCATAAAGAATTGTACGAACACTTGCTTTGTTAAAGTTGGAGTTTTTAAATATATCACGGTACGTGTTAATCTATGTAACAAGGTCAAATAATAAGAAATCTTAAAAATAACTTTAGATGCCAAATTGTGTACACAAGCATCAAGTAAATTGATCAGAATATTTGTTTTGATGGACACTAGTTTTATTTCAAAACTGAGTTATGTGAATTAAAAGTCATAATAGAAAAGCGGGTAGATACATATATGTACCATAGTTTACATTCAGTCATCATCAATAATGGTCAGAATATTGGTGTAATTCGGGCCAAGTTTAAAGTGGGCCAGGTGGGCTAAAAAAACTATTAAACCAGGTTAAAGCATTATAAGACCTTGTGAACACATTGAAAGATATATTTCATAGTATGTCGAAACACTAGGCCATATGTCATAACAATGGCTACACTTTATTTAGCTGACCGAGAATTGTTATAACATTCAGACCCATAAAACTTTTGTGTTTTGTTTGCAACTGCTGTACATGAACTGAATAGCAAACCACTCTTCTTGACATGTCGTAGAAAATATAGAAACCATTTTAATAATACACTTAACCGATTTAGAAACGCAAAGATTTCCCCTGTTGAACATTTTTATTTGAATGACGCTATTGTTTTTTGCTTCTATTTAAGTCATTTTTTGCGTTTAATTATTGAAACTTTTACAAGAATTCAATGTTTTTGTTTCTAGAGACTCTTCTTGTATATAAAGAGTTTCTGTCATGAGCACGCGGTTCATGATCGAACTATCCGGCATAGAGGGTAACTGTTTTGGCGAAGTGACGGATATTACATGTACCATCTGAACCAAATGTTTCATGATAGAAACTTTTTCTTGCATACCGTCTTGCACTTTAAAGTAGATTTCTGAATGCAAACTTATCAAAATGATGCATTTTCATATAAAAACAAACGATGTTCATACGTTGTGTTTGGGAAAGTGACATCACAATGTTTATAACGTTACATCACAAGTATTTCACGAGAGTCGGCTGGCATAGGAGGGTTGCCAGACCGGTTTTTCCGGCATTGGTAAAATCACCGGAAATGCTGATCCGATATGCAAGAAAATTATTCGAGTGCATCTTTAGAAAATGGGTTTTGCCAATAACCCTTTGCTAGGTCTATATTCCTAAAATATATGTCGTCTTTAAGCTTTGCATGTATGTCTATTAGATCAGCCTTTAGTTCTGTGTCAAACCTTGTGCACACGCCGTGACTGTTCCCGATCTCTCTTCGTATTTCTTTAACAAATCGATATGTCTCCAACCTTCACTTTATAGATCCGATTAAGCTTTCATATTCTTCTTCGAAACGGACCTCTCCATTGCATCAACACTTTTGTCTGTTGGTAACAGCACTAGGATCGTATCTTATATTTTTAGAACCCTTTTCTGTGTCTTTTGTCTGGTGTTTGTATGTTCGCGGTTCGTTTGTCAGACTTTCTTTAGCAATTTTGTATGTGTCCTCTAGACTTTGTGTTAAGTCTAACATATACTAATAAGTTTTATGCGTTTCTGGTGCATAATCTTTTGTCTAAAATTATATGACTAGCTGCGCTTTCTGGGCTTGCTGCGCTTCTTGGACTTGCTGCGGTACCTGGACTTGCTGAGGGACATTGTATTGCTGCGCTACCTTAACTTGCTGCACTACTTAGACTTGCTTAGAAGAGTATCCCCTATTAACAGAGTTGCTTCGTTAAGCAAGAGTCAGTTGTTGACAATACTGAGTAAGTCCTCCGTCGAGATCAAAGTTTTTATCTCGGCTTGTAATTTACAGTCAAAGATCTGTATTCATTCAATCAATATAATATTCCACACGCGAACCGGATTGAAAGACGTCACGATATAAATAAAGTCGTTTATTAACAAATCTGTGTTTCTTATTATGAAAAAAAAAGCATTTAGTTTGACATTCCACACTTAATAAAATGAGCTATTCTTGACAGTGTGTTATACTTACATTTTAGGTTATGAAGTTGGGACAAAGCACATCAAACTAAATGGAAAAGAAATTGAACTCCATATATGGTAGAAGTTTGATTTTTAACTTTTACTAAATTTAGAAATACAACATGTATTTCCTTTGAAGTGTAAGGTAACGCATGTACACATTAGTATTGGATAGTATCCATACTTCTGAAAATGCGTATTCTGATTTTTAAGCATTAAAATCTAATTTTCATCATTATTCCAAGGTTGATCGTACTTAATCGAATGTAACCTCCACATGGCTTCATCTACTTCAGCATAATGCCAAAACTATAGTAAACTATATTCGTCTTGTTTCAGGCATGAACCCGGACTAGAGAGGTTCAAGACTTCCATTCATTTTCTCTACAGTCGCCCAGAGGTAAATGCATGTTAGAAAGAATATCGGAAAGCCATTATTATATTAGTTTTTAACCATTTACAATGTGTTTGGGTTTATTGTGATTCTTCGTATCAGAAGAATTGCCAGAACTTATAGTTCTCTTTTGCCAGTTAGTATTTATTTGTACAAAAACAGTAATGGCATTGAAAGCAAATCTTAGTGATATGCATGCCATTCCCTCGTTTTAAAAAATGTTGCAATGTAAAATGAAAATACTATATCCTTCTAAACATTTGTGTTGGAATTGAAACATTCTTGGGAAAACAAATCCTACATGTACGAACTTTGTATTTGTTTTACAGGGTTTTATGCTGGTGTACGATATAACAAACGAGAAGACATTTAAGGACATTGCCTGCTTGTTTGAGGACATAAAGAAGGTAAAATGAACAAAATTCCCATTTACCATTCATTTTCACCACGCAAGAATTAAAACAGGGTCTGTCTATAGTAATGATAATAATTTTCATTATGTGTTATACCTATATGAATATCTTGTCTTCAGTGCGTGTTACTTGAAAAAAGGTACTAGAATTAACTGACACAAGCAGTGTATAAATGCTTGAAGAAAGCAGTGTGTGCATGACATATGCTAATTCATACCATCCAGTTGAAGGTAAACAGTAGTTCTTATCTACGGCATTTTTCACCGTGTCCAGATTTGATGTCAAACATATTTGTATACAATGTATCATGTGTTACATAACTAAATAGTATCTGTAATTAGACGTTAATTCAGTAATTACTTGTTGAACTTCATTATATTTGTTCTAACTATCCACATGATTACAGTAACCAGTACTTGTTTGTTAGTGTGTTTCGTGATAACTGTCTACTTACGAAATAAGTTCTGGATAGCGAGTAGTCCTGTTTTTATGGTGTAGGAATAAAGTAGTTTGTCTCCGTCAACTATTATTACATTTAAAGCCGTTTGATATGCTCATAAAAATTTAAGCTGACGTGTTTGCATTGCAGGAAGGCCATATAATGTCACTAAAATATGTGAATTTCTACATCTAGGACCACGCACTTAGCTGTAGTATATAAAAAGATTTTGCATTTATACATGCACTTTTTTGTAGCCAAAAAGATCAGAGCTTCCGAATTGACAGTGGCAAAAGTTTAAAACATCACCAGTACTTTTGCGAACAATGCGAATAAATATTGTATAATATATTGCAATATTATAATAACATTTCTGTTTGATACATTTTAAGTAGATTATACATTTAAAGTGATATTGTTTTTTAAAGGGACAAGATCACAGCTTTACATAAGATATTAATCACTGAGAATATTGATTATAAATTATACAAATTATATATAGTGAACATTTGTATAAACATTTTTACTATTCTAGTCAAAAATTGAAATTTTATCCTTTCCATCAGATATTCTTTCATTTATATTTGTCAGTTAAGAGACTTACTCAGTATAACTCACCTCTTGCATGTTTTAAAGCACTTGCTGTGTTTTAAGTTTCAGACAGTCTTGATCATATTTCAGTGTGTAATATAACTTTAAATCAAATCGAGTGAGGTTTTTGGAACAGGTATGAAGTTCAAACCACTAAATCTGAATTGAAATGTAACACTTCACACACAATAACGACTTCTTATCCAAAACTCTGGTTTGACCTAACAGAACTTCTACCAGTTGTATACCTTGTATGTATACATGCTAAAGTTTCCATGCCACATTGCTAAACAGAAGCTATTGCCCAAATTGATATAATAGTTCTAAATGTTTCTGGAGTTATGACACGTTTTCCACAATGCTTGTTACACTTGTACAGATTATCTCCCGTGTATATGACTTTCTATTTTAGAGTATTAAGCGTATTACATTTTCTCAGCTTTTAATTATCCGAATCATAGGGTACAGCACAGTATTGTTGTTTTTCAGTGTTTTGAGACCAATGCAAAAGGCATACTTGTTGGTAATAAATGTGATTTAGAAGACGAACGACAAGTCAGTTTTTTCAGAGCAAGGGAGGTAGGCTTTATTCTTGATAACACTAGGTCATTTTAGATGTTTGGTAGTTTATTTTCATACAAAACTCTTCCATTTTCAGTAAATATAAAAGTAGATCAATAAAACTAAATAAGATTTCAATACGTTGCTGAATTTTATAGGCCTTGTTTGACCCAGCAGAAATACGAGGACCCTGTAAAATGTTCTGTCACTGATGATATTCCAAATGTTTAGCTGTGGTAATATAGAAAGACAAGTCAGAAAATAGACTTTAAATTGAAGAAATTGTTAAGAGGAACACACTGTTGGAAAATAAATCGTAGTTTTAAATGTAAAGACATGAAAGATCGAAGACTTCCAGAATATGGATCGTGGAGGCGGCCATTCTGACTTTATGATATAACAGTGCTCTAATTAAATATTCATGCAGGTAATACTGCTAAGTTGAAAACAACAGTTTCAGAACTGATCAAACCTTGGTAACCTAAATGACGCTTAATCAATGTTATAAATTTTAGATAAAAAACAACCATGAAAAATTAGGTTAATGGGGTTCAAAATTAAGTCCTGGAAAATACGGGCGTGTATAAAACTATATGCCAATCGGATAATCCCTTACCTTGACAGTTGATGGAACATTGGTTCACAAAGAAGGGCTTGCATAAAACAACTGAAACGAAAACATGGCAAGACTTGCTAAGGGAAGCACCATAAAAAGAATAGTTTGAAAGTCAAGTTTTTCAATTTTAGTGAATATGTTGTTCACCTACCCTGTTCTGCGTTCATATGTGTGTTAATGCTATAACAGTCCTTGCGTCTGAAACATGTATGTTGTAAATTACCCTCAATACTAAGGTTTTTTATTTTACTTTTTATTTCCAAAAGTTTAAGACATTGCTTTCTTGGAAGAAATATAATACTAGAAGCACTAGTGGCAGTGATATGAATTATATCATTGATTCCAACAGATACCAAAGAGAGTTGCTGACGGCCGTTCCATGTATTTCGGTACAGAATAAGTGCTTTGAAGGTTTAACAATAACACATTTTTCTGATAAAACTCTAATTGAGTAACTAAAGTTTTTGCATCAATTGTTGCTAGCTATCCCCAGCATGTTGTGTGGTGTTTCATGTTACATGTTTATGGGAGGTTCGAAGCCCGGGAACGACCTCGACCTCCATAATCCCTTCGATTGACGCGAGTACTGACCAGAATTCCAGGAAGCAGTCATAAATTTAAACTAAGCTAAAAGTTCCATGGGAGCTGTTGTGATCGCCTTATATCTGTTGTCTGTTTGTATTTGTTTGTTCACATTTACCTTTTTGACCACACTAAGGGCACATTTCATTCCATGTTCGAAATAGGTCGGCTATTAACCTAGGTCACGTGGGCGTAAAAAACTGGGTTTCTTTGTCAAATTACACAAAAACCATGTGAACATTCTAAAGGCTACTGTACACATTACATTGTAATCAATCATCGTAATATTTGTCAGAATTATTGTCTTGACGAATACTAAAACGAGTTTAAAATTGGTCACTAGGGCGACAGGTCAATTTATAGATAACAGTGTAGACACTATATTGGTTATTTCTTTTTAGTTTAAACATATTTTATTTCCAATCAGTTTTTCATATATAGTACAATTTACCAGATTTCATAGCATAATGGAAAAAGGGTTAGGTCACAACCTTCCCCTGAAAACTTCTTTTTAAAACATCATCCTGAAAGTTTTTACATGTAGAAAGTTTATCTCAATAAATACTATACTTTGGTGTTATAACTGGGCCATTTGGGGTCAATACTAGATCACAGGTAAAATTATAAAAAAAACATCGTGAACACTCTAAGAGCAATATTTTTGTCTATATATGATGAAAACAGGTCAAAATGTTTGTCTTTTTGAATTATTGGTAAAGTTCAAAGGTCGGCCACTAAGAATATTACTACGTCAATTCATAGAAATGTTTTGAATACTCTAAAAGTAACTTGTTTTTGGTTAGCTATCAAGACAGTTAAACATATTTTTGTTTTGTTGAAGTATATTTTTATTATAAGACTGAATAACATTTGGTTTTAATACGTCGTGTTTCCGAACTTTAAAATGATTTTGGAGAGATCATCTATCTGTAACAATGAATTTCAAATATCCACTCTTAATCTAGTGTAATAGTTTTACCTTTGAGTTTTTCCATTGCAGCTTGCAGAAAGCCTCGGATTGAAGTTCATGGAAGTGAGCGCCAAAGAGTCAATCAATATTGAAGAGGCATTTCATACTCTTGTTAAACATATACTCGGAGACACAGAAATGACAGAGGCACAAACAGTGAATGTAATTTGCTTAAGGCTGCACAATTAACATTTTGATATTAATAGTAGTGCACTAAACCAAACTTTCAGTTACGTTATAATACATGTGTGCCATAATATTAAGAAAACATTTTGTTTGTTGTAGCAGTTTAAAACTAAATGAAGGGTTAGGTACAAAGATCTTGCATACCTCCTGGGGAATTATTTAATCATCCCCGCACACGCGGGGAAAAATATTCCGATACTTCCCATGGAGAGAAAGATCAGCGCCGCCTTTGTTATTTCCGAGATACGTTTCAAGGTGGTTTATATTTGGAAGATAGACAGATTTTCATTAACGTAAATAAAACGTCTCATACGAAATAAGAAACTTTCATAATTTTCAAGTAAATGGAACATAAATTTCATTTTTAGAAATACATGAAGTAAGAATTTTTTGGGGATGTAATAACGGTTCAAGTTACGAAAATTATTGCTACCGAATATCCATTGAGTCTTGAATCAAGAGTTGGTTGCGAAAAGAAAAAGTGCTTTTTATGGTATCAAAAGAAAGAACATCAAAATAAGGAATATGTATTCATAAGATCTATTCACATTTCAAAGTACAAACCTGCATTCTAATGAAGTGTGGCGTTTGTCTAAACCAAAATGGCAGACATTAACATACTATCTTCAATGATAAGTTACGTCACTGTGTAAACAAAAACAGTAAATATATGTCGTTACATTAATAAAGTTAACAGGAGGTGTGTCAAGAGAATTTCTGATTCGAATTTTAATAATATTTTTTGTTACCCCGCTTACTAAAGTACAGTTTTGGATGCGATAAAGCACTATACACTTAAGGGAACTTCTAACGCTACCTTTCAATATGTTTTAATATCTCAGAAACTATACCAGATATCCTAACCAAATTTTCACAACATGTGGACTGTTGTATTTCGCCGCTAGTGAATTAATACATTATTTGGTGGTTGCGTAAATACCAATTTACAATGTACCGCACGTGTACTGTACGCTACCCCCGAAATCGAAAGTCGCAAAAATGAACAACGCATTTCACAGGTTTAAAATCAATATTTTAATCTGTTATTCCATCTCTACATTGTTTAACAATAGTTAATTCATAAAATATTAAATATAAAATCACAAACTCAAATTCCTTTAAACAACGGCAACAATATCACAAAGCACAAACCAAAAAAGCTGCAAAAAATTCACATACAATTAGACCAACAATTTGAGCCCTTTGCTGTATAGATATTCTAGCCATTTTCCTGACTCAAATTTCAACATGTATGAAATTGAGATTAAATTAATTATAATAACCTGTGTTAGTGGTAGCGATCATCCACAGGTTCCACGTTCATAATGGTTTAATTTTTGGACAGTTTAGGAAGTGTCATAACAGCATAACGGTACCCTTAACCAGAATAATCAGGCAGTCCAATTATTGGTTATTGTCTTCCCAGCAACATCGTTTTCGAAAACATGTACAATATTGTCACCTTATCGGGTAGTCAGTCAATGTAGAATGAAACATTTAAGTCCAAGAAAAAATGAAATGTGACCGCACACAAGGCCCAGTAGCCGTGACTTTTATACGTGCATTCCGTCCAATTACATTGCGAAAACGGCACATTTTGCGACTTTCGATTTTGGGGGTTATTATCTTTGAGCGAGTGTAGTTTAATAACCGATGGGCCGTTTGCAACAAAACTTATACATAATATGTCTGATATACTATTTATTATTCGTGTGAAGTTTTAAGTAAATTCTTACAGTAGTTTTCAAAATAATGAACAGACTAAAGGTAGCGTTAGAAGTTCCCTTAAGTGTATATTTAGCGCTAGAAATACATGGACAAGTGGTTAATTAACGTGTGAACCTACCAAACTCCTACGCAAGGGGTTTCATGCAGGGATTTATAATTCATAAGCATGAAGTTTTGATTTATCGCTCAAAATAGTAGTAAGCGGTTTTCTCGTAGAAACTGTAATACAATCAATTAAGGTATGCAAGAAAAAGGATCTTGCATGGTCTGCTTTTGGAGGAATTGGCTGTCCCGAGGGAATCGTACATGGTCTGCTTTGGAGGATTGGGTTGGACGGCCAAGTCGTTTACAACAGGACATGTAAGATCCTCTTAGGAAAACCATATACAAAAGAAACTAATATTACTAGCTGTGAATTATTGACATTGCATTCTGTTTTAGACTGATATCGAAAAAACAACTTGATATCGCTGAAAATACTGTAGGGCCTCTGTCATTAACAAGATGTAAAACATTATTATAGATCAAGTACCGGTGTCTTATTCAAATAGTTACAGTATTGCAAAGGTGTTAAACAAAACAGCGTCTTGAAAAAAAAAACATGTCAACTACTTCAGTTTTTGTAATGTATTTTCATTTCTAAATGGTTTGTTATCTATATCTAACGTACATATATTAGAAACGAATTACCTTCAAATTCCGTGAGCGTTCTGGCTGTTACTATTACTAGCAGCATTTATATCACCAAAAATGATGTCTTTCCGGCGAAATTGACCGTTATTTGTACAACAAACTAGAAAATAGAAAGTGCATGTTATAAATATACATTCTTAGTGCAGTATTTTTTTCAATAATATTACAAACTAGATGGGTGTTCAGTAGAACACTTGTTTCGCCCTCTTATGCTTTGTCAGAATAACCAATAATTTCGTGACAAAATCATGATACAAAAAGGGACATACCTCTGTCATATGTGACTTTGACCTACAACATTTGGCGGCATCACGACCTTTTAGTCATAAGCAATGCAACTTCAAAGTTTGATTAAAGTATATTAAGAGATGGCAAAGTTTTAGCCAACGTTAAGTTTACGTGATACATGTAATAACTAAGTACAAACAGGGGCATTACTCTAATATGACATTGACCTTCAAAATTTAACGGTATCACGATCCTTTTGTAATAAGCAAAACAATTGTACAGTTTGATGAAAAATCTTAAGAAACGGCAAAGTTATAGCCAACGTTAAATTTATGTGACAAACGGACCGACGGACAAAGCGTTCCCTATGTGTCGCCTTTTCACCGCAATGGCGACACAAGAATAAGTTACGCCTTTTGACAGACCGACGGACAAAACGATCCCTATGTGTTGCCTTGTCTCCGAAAGGGCGACACAAAAATAAGTTACACCTTTTGACAACACTTTGTCGTGGTGAAGCGACATTTATGCATTATTCGATCAGAAATAATATCGGTCTGTATGAGTAAATTCAAAGTGATCGTGTGATTGTAATTGCCATTGTAAAAACATGGTCTTTTGGTTTAAACTTTAAGCTGCTTTAGAATGTTGCATTCTCTAACTCAAATCAACAAACTATTTTTTATTATTTTTAGCGAGTGGATTTGAAAGAAGGCATAGAAACGGAAAGTGCAAAACAGTTGAGCCTTTTAAGAAGAATTATTGATCCGGTAGGTTTCTTTTACATGTTATTATGTATCAATAGTTTAATCACACTAAACTTGTCTACTGAGAAGGTATGTTCGAACAATCTTGAATAGTCACACATCTGGGCATTTGGTCGTTGTTTGCAATGCCAAATACTTTTTTCTTTCAAAATGAAAGGCTGATGAAGGCACATGCTATGAATCTTGACACCACTGAGATACGGAACGATCTGACAGATAATGTACCCTCAACTAATCGAAAAATGTGTATATCATTGCCCTGGTGATTCTCTTGCAATTCACTGTTGCAATCATGGACTCCTTCTGAAAAATATTGTACCGTAATTTCCGGACAAGAGGCCGCTTCACTGTATTTGCCACACCCCTATATTTTCACGATTTTAGAAACAAAAATGAACGTATAGGCCGCTACGGCATATTGGCCACGGCCGGTACATGTACGCCGAATATGGTGCATAAAACGAGTCGCGCTAATTTGCTGTTAATCGCGTTAATCTGCTGATATACGGTAGTATATGGTAGTTCATTGACCCATGAAGGCTAAATGGTTTAGAAAGCATTGATGAACTGTTTTCAAACAGCGTTTAAACCTAAAATGCCAACTCTGTGCACTCAAAATACCAATTTAAAAAAACAGATACATGTTATTATGTCGTTAAAGGTGGTCAGTTACTTTTAAGCAACATTTTATGACAATTTCTACTTTTTGTATATTCTGTTAGAGATTTATTTAATGATCAAAAAGACCCATTACATAGAGTTAGATCCCTATCAGAAATTTACATT